>JACXGM010024705.1:0-15618 GCA_016801145.1 Umbra pygmaea | reverse complement strand
ATATTTGAAAATCAATCATATTTTTTTATTTTTTTATTTCATTTATATCTGCATTTGTCTAAAACCTAGAGATGTTCAAACTTTAAAATATCATTTATTCAATGTATTCATGTCAAAATGATATATAAAAATCTTTTCATATGCTCTTTTGCCTGGAAACGCTTCCAACACGCTTGCCTGTCGCGTGAAAAATAGGCGTTGGTCCTATTTCTAGCATGCAAGCGTTTTCGGCGCGGCTCGAGCCGCGCCTGAGACGCGCGTGTCACGCAGGCATTGTGCAAGCTCCAACCTGTTAACATGGAAGCCGAAATAAAAACGCTCACGCCACGCAGCCGCCACGCTCACGCCACGCAGCCAGTCTGCAGGCGGCCTAATATTAACAATGTGAAGCTAACAAGTGATTATATGCGACTGATTTTAATTGATCTCCTTTCATGCTAACTACAAACTTACCATGGCTTCTCTGCAATGACAATTTCCTCCAGACTAGTTCACGACAGATGCGCTGGCTGCACGCAGTTTTCACGTGATTTGCTATCGAATTGTAACACTAGAGGAAGTAGTTTCTCACCAAAAAATGTATCGGCCATAATCCGCGAGCAAAAATGCCGATTAATAATTATTTTGAACTCATAATTGGCCATAATTAATCGGCCAGTCCGAATAATTAGCCGACCTCTGGTTTCAAGAGACACTGGTAGGACTTCTGTTCTTTGTTTGCTTGACAAGCATATATTATTTTATTTTCTATTTGGCAAAATACATTTAGCAACGAATGATGGGAATTGGGATTAATTTGAGTAGATTTTCCTTTTGCTTGTTATTCTTAATTTTTT
This sequence comes from Umbra pygmaea, assembly GCA_016801145.1. Lineage (NCBI taxonomy): Eukaryota > Metazoa > Chordata > Actinopteri > Esociformes > Umbridae > Umbra > Umbra pygmaea. The sequence continues at coordinate 14,782 of JACXGM010024705.1, read as the reverse complement.
TAATGATTGATTTTCCCAATTCCCACTAACCCTGCCTTATCGGCAGCTCGGCAAGTCCATGGACAGATCTGTGGGATAACAAGGGGTGCACACATGGTTCATCCAACTACATGTCAACTGAGCCACCAAATGCACTGTTCACCCAACATGGAAGCCTTTAGTCAGATCAAGCACGGGATTATTACATTCAACAACTATACTTCCGCAATTTGAATTTACAGGTGCCCGACCTCAACACGAGTCACTGGAGAGCTACCTCATGTAATGATCCTGTGGTGGTGAAAACCTGGTAGGTCTCTATTGCAGTTGGCTTACAGCATTAACATACCCACTACCTCATGTAATGATCCTGTGGTGGTGAAAACCTGGTAGGTCTCTATTGCAGTTGGCTTACAGCATTAACATACTCACTACCTCATGTAATGATCCTGTGGTGGTGACAAACTGGTAGGTCTCTATTGCAGTGGGCTTACAGCATTGACATACCCACTACCTCATGTAATGATCTTATGGTGGTGAAAACCTGGTAGGTCTCTATTACAGTGGGCTTACAGCATTGACATATCAACTACCTCATGTAATGATCCTGTGGTGGTGAAAACCTGGTAGGTCTCTATTGCAGTGGGCTTACATCATTGACATGCCCACTACCTCATGTAATGTTGAATTTTTTCATCTGTTCCATTGTTTCAGAGATGTTTATACATAAGCTAAAGTGTGCTTGGTTTCAATGACTTTTGTAGATGAACTGTCACATCAATGTTTTGGTCAAGGGACTTCAATAAACTCACAGCCCACTATTGGGTATTGTACATAGATATGGAAAATGTATGTCCACCTTGATCAACATCACACATTATTTATCTGTTGTGTAATTTATCACATGTATAAATCTGTAAATATTCAATCATCACACTAGGGGTCGACCGATTTATCGACATTTCTTACATAATCGGCATCAGCCAATATCAAGCCGATTAATTAATAAGCAGGCGCATCTTGCGGGCAGCCTGGTCGCCAGGCCCTGGTGTTGTTGTTGTGGAACACGTGTACGATGCATGCTGCTCCTAGAGTCAATTACCAGCAGAGTGAGCAGCCCTCATCCAGTGACTAAGGAAGGAGCTGTTCCTCTGAGAAAACAGTAAGGATTAAATTCTTATAATCCTATTTAATGAAAAAAACGAATTGGCGACATGACTTTCGGCTACTTTGGATATTGATAGCTGACATGTCACAATAATTAAGCTAGAATATTGCAATCACAGACAGTGGATCTGAGACTTTTATTATTTGTTCCGTTTGTGTGTTTATATTTGAGAGGGTTGTCACCTCAATGCAGAGAAATAAGTTGTAGTTAAGAGACCACCGCACCATAGCCTAGTGAAGGACTGGCTTTGCTTTGCTAGCGTCGTTGCTAGGGTTGGTAACAGTCTATGGTTGGTACAGAGTAGACCCGCTGCAAATATGGCACCTGTGCTTAAACTACCCATATCTACCGGACCGAATAGCAACGCGGATTTCTGTGCCTCATTTCGGCGCCACTGATATGCCTGCGTTGCTCAGTGATGCTCCGAAAACGAATGTTAGAATAACAGAAACATCACAGCATGTGAGGCTAGTTAACATTACACTAGTCAGCAGCTAACATTAGCCTTGGTAAGTTTGTAGCTAGCATGAAAGGGGATAAATTAAAATCAGTCGCATATAATCACTTGTTAGCTTCACATGGTTAATATTAGTCTACAATAGTGGGTTCACTGCTTTCATTCCGACAACCCATTTTTTTATTAGCCAAAACTTCTATCTGTTCTGTTTTCCTCAAGGCTTTTAGGGAAAAATTACCTGTTTTTAAAGAAACTGCTGCACAAGGGTTAACTAGCTATATGGCGTTGCATATGATGAATAAGGGGGATTTATAACTAATAATCAGATCAGCCAACAGTAGATCAAAGTCGGGTACTGGCACCAAACGAGTGCTGATTTAATATGTCCATTCAACAATGCACAGTCATTGTTGCGCACTTTTGTGCACATAAAACGTGTCAAAATACAATGCCTATTTAAAACAATACACAGAAGACAGTTTTTTTTACTTCCACATTTAATCAAAAGGCATTAATGTAAGCAGGGAATATACGTTGCTAGTGTTCTCAAACGTTGTTTTCAAAGTAGCCTATTTCTGATGATGAGTCAGATGGTGGCGAACAGAGAGAAGAACATTTGGCTATTCTCTCAACTTGCGCAAGAGAATAATTCTGTAGTTAAAGACGAAATCCCATGTTTCTCAGTTAATGCTTTTGTTATATTTATATTATTTGTATTATTTGTGTATTGATTTTGAAACCAGATGTATTTATCAAGTGCTTCTGGAAATTATGTCATATCTGTACCCCGTTGTGCACCACCAAATATGATTGGTTAATAAACGGACAACTATCAAAATGCACAGATTAAATGTTTTTTGAGGCAAAACCCAAGGGTTTGTTTTACAAAACAGATTTAACAGGCAAAGTTGTATCAAATACAAATCGTACTATGCCTACTATGTGTTTTGCCATTTGTTTTGCATTTTGTTTAAACAAATTTATATAATTTTATATATTTATTTGAGATTTGAAACTATTTTGTTTATTATATTAAGAATTAGCCTATATTAAAAGTTTTTTTTTCAGTATTTTTGAATTGTCATTATTTCTCCACAAAAAATAATAATAATCGGTTGATTAATCGGTATCGGCTTTTTTGGTCTTCCAATAATCGTTATCGGTATCGGCCTTGAAAAATCATAATCGGTCGACCTCTACATCACACCTAAAATCCTATCTTGTATAAATGGTATTAGGTTTAGTATTTTCATACTCGTAATAGAAGGATTAAGTCTTGGACTAAAAAAGCAAGGTCAATTGACATTTCTATTCAAATTGATTATTTATTACAGGACTATGCTTAATCTGTGTCTGTGAAATCGGCAATTCGACACAGCTATTCTCTGCAAATACAGTTACAGTAATACAGGCATGTCCTACTAAGGTCCTGGATAGCTACTATCCTGTTTTCACTCCAATCTTCATTCATCAAAAATTATTCTAATAATTAGCTGGCAATAAACTGAATGAAGCTACATTATGTGTGGTTGGACTGAACCTACATGACGGTACCTCTCAATGACCAAGGTTGGACACCCCTGCTATACAATGTGTTCATCCAAATAATAATGTGTACACCGTACGTTTGATATCCCTATTTATTTAGTTAGAGGTTCTGAGGTCAAATTTTTATTTTTTTATCAAGCTAGAACTTACAAGAGGTAATTGTAATTGTATTTACAATTTCTAGCTTGTAATTTCAAGCTAGAAATTACAAGAGGTAATTGTATTTAAACATTTATCCAAATGTTTATATGGTTAAAGTATTTAGTCATTGTATTGTCAGCAAAAGTGTATTTTTTTTAACAGGCACTACAACCACTCCAGAAAAAAATGATAGGCTCCCACTCAGTATTGTTTGGAATACAAAAAAGGGACAATCACTTTGGTTGTTAAAATAGTATACAGAACATTTTTGATTTACGACATCTAGATGTAAACAATAACACTTCGCCCCCCTACTGTAACTTTAGCAGGACAATTATAGCCAACCAGTAAACAACTGACAGATGTTAGCTAGCATATACTGAAACACACTGTCCCAGAATATGCTTATTCACGGACAAGAGTATGCAGTTTTATGATATACTGCCCCTGTAGTTTCGATAAGGAATTAGTGATATCACAAATTCTTGAACTCAAAAAACTTATGATGGACAGCTTGGGAAGTACAGAACGCATCGAAAAGGTTATTAAACTAGGGTAACATCTCTTTTCATATTCCAAAGACTCTTTAGTCATGGCTACTATAAACTCACTCCCTCTCCTGTAATTAGTCCCTTTCATTTTTATAGGTAATCTTGATTTTGCACGTATATGTTGTGTTAGTTTCTTTATTAAAGTATTTAGTAAACTCTATGATGACATATTAACAACGCAATAGCCAAGCAAGTACCCAACACAAGTATAGGCCCATTAGGCTGAGCACGCCCTGACCATGAGAAGTGAGCGCTACTGGAGCAATATTGAGCAAGAGCCTTCTGGGCCACTCAAATACTTTCTGCACTCCAGTCAAACTGGGTCCACTCTGCTCCCCACATCGCTCTCACTCAGCTCCACTCACATACTTTCTTGCAACTGAAATTATAAAGATACTGGATGCAGTGTATAGCATAGCAGAATGTGCCACACAACAGACTACTTAATAAGTTACATGTTCTTGAAAATAACCATGCATAACCAAATACAAAACAAGTTAATATAACTGCTCTGTGAGTAGCCTAATCACTTTGATTAGCTGTCTAGTTAGAACTGGCTTTAATCAAACAGCATCAGCCTTTATGACTGCCCTCACTAGTGTTCACTGGTGTATAACATTGGTTTCTGTTCAAAATCTGGAGGAATGTAAACTCAGTGTATACTACTGAAAGTCTGGTTCCTTAAAAACAAATGTTAAATACAAAAAAATATTAAATGAGGTTTTTTACAGGCCCTTGATAGTTAAATGAGATCATCTCGTTTTAGTTGCTCTTTTGCTGTTGATGAGTGTGATATGGAGAGACAATCTACCTGTTCATTGTTGTTTGACCAGGACCAGTACATTCCAACTGTTTATGTGTAATCTACATAATTGCATGAAAACATTCCGAATTATGTATTTGTGTCATTTCGGGGTAAACACAGTGAACAAAACGGCACCCAGCACACACGGCCAATTTGTATATAGGCTTGTAGCTATGATTGGCCATGGGACCATCTATTGTCTGGGTAGTGTTCAAGACTGACAGTTCTTGTATATTTTTGCAGCAAAACATTCAGGTAAAAACTGCAATAAAAAAATCTAGTGGACTGATCAATTACAAATCTGCAAGGGCACTGCAGCAGCACTAGGACGCAGATGCTGACACTGGAATGGAGTCCATATTGTGTAATCTGTGGTTGCTGATAAGATGACAAGAAACAATGTAAGAAAAAACAAAATACAAGATGTTTACAATGATGTAATTACATAAAATGTCCAGCACACAAATAGAAGAAAGCAAATCCAAATCACAAGCCTGAGTCACCAATGGTTGAGTCCAAGTCAACTCGCGTGTTATCAAAAATGTGACTTGATTCAGACTTGAGTCTGAGTTCTGGACTGAAGTACTACAACACTGCTGTGAATATGCAAACACACTTTATACATACAATATAGTAAGAAAAAAAGTTGTCTAGCCTGATCAAACCAAACCCCTCCTTGACATTTATGTCATGACTGCAAGGCACAGACTTATTTGCATATTGTGCTGCAGTAGCGTTAGAAAAGGCATGCACAGGCATGGCTACACCATTAGCATAATTTTACTATAGCAGTGCTGTAAAAAAATATTTCCTTGTTTCTGATTTAGTTTAAACTATTGCATGTTTTTCCACTAAATGTTTTCATACCTTCAACCAAAGCATCATACATAATAAATTGAACACGATAGAACAACTTACAAGATGTGTATTGTTATTTTATTTAAAGTTATGCATAATCCAATGTCCCCTTTAAAAAAGTGATAATCCCTTACACTCAAAAATTGGAGGAAATGTGACCCATGCAGAACTGTATGTTTGTGTGTGTTTTTGGAGATGAATTGCCATTTTCAGATGTTGAATTTGATTTAGGTCTGGCCTTGATAAGGTCATTCCAAAACTTAAAATGTGTTGCTGTTGTTCAGTCATTCGAATTAGAAACATGGATATATCAGCCAATATACATGTATCATGTTTTATTCAATGATATTAAATGGATAATAATATTATATTATCTAAATTTCATAATTTGTTCTGTATTAAATTATTATTATTATATAATTATGTAAACTGTTTGCCCAGTATGCATAATTTCTGTCACAGCGTTACAATGGGAGTGAAGAGAACACACTGCTTCTAAGGTGTGTATAAAATAGAAGCTTGCAAGCATAATAGATCTAAGAAATTACACTACTTACTTTTATATTAATTTAAAGGCAGGGATTGACATAAGGCTTGTCACTTTGTCCAGGACAAGAAGACTGCACTTATTTGAATGGGAAAATAAAATAAATCATAATACACTCACCTAAAGGATTATTAGGAACACTATACTAATACTGTGTTTGAACCCCTTAGCCAATAGAGGATGGGTACATGGTGGCCATAAAGGGATGGACATGGTCAGAAACAATGCTCAGGTTGGCAGTGGCATTTAAACGATGCCCAATTGGCACTAAGGGGTCTAAAGCGTGCCAAGAAAACATCCACCACACCATACCTCGTTTGTAACGAGTGGTTATTTCACTCAAAGTTGCTCTTCTATCAGCTTGAAGCAGTCGGTCCATTCTCCTCTGACCTCTAGCATCAACAAGGCATTTTCGTTTTTTCAATTTTCACACCATTCTCTGTAAACCCTAGAAATGGTTGTGCTTGAAAATCCCAGTAACTGAGCAGATTGTGAAATACTCAGACCGGCCCGTCTGGCACCAACAACCATGCCACGCTCAAAATTGCTTAAATCACCTTTCTTTCCCATTCTGACATTCAGTTTGGAGTTCAGGAAATTGTCTTAACCAGGACCACACCCCTAAATGCATTGAAGCAACTGCCATGTGATTGGCTGACTAGATAATTGCATTAATGTGAAATTGAACGGGTGTTCCTAATAATCCTTTAGGTGAATGTATTATGGAGCTAAAAGAGTCTCAATAAAGAAAAATGCACACACTACATTCACATATGCACACACAGGATTCATACATGCACACAAGATTCATACATGCACACACGATTCATACATGCACACACGATTCATAAATACATACACAATTCATAAATACACACACAGGATACACAAATGCGCACAAAATTCAAAAAGCACAGAAGATTCACAAATGCACACAAAATTCACAAAAGCACACACAATTCATAAATACACACACAATTCAGAAAGGTAAACAAAATTTACAAATGCACACAAGACTCAGAAATGCACAGGACACGATTCAGAAATGTATTTTTTGAGACTCCCCTGACGTGGCTCGACACACAAATGCCTTTTTTTCAGATGTCTCCCTTGTTTTAGCCATTCACAAGAACGCACCCTACGTGGGGGGATTGTTTACTTATACTTATCACATGAACGCGTTCACACAGCGCTGGGAGCGTTTAACTAAGATTAACATTTCCGATGGAAGGACAACAGTTTTCTCTGCCTCTGCAAAGCATTTTCTGCTAAAAGTTCAGCAATGAAAGACATTCAAATGTCAAATGAAATGTAATATTTCAAGTTGATTCACTAATGCAAAGACTGATAAAAATGTGTTGCTGCAACATAAAATTGCATAGTCATATCTTTTAAATTATCTTGTGAACAATACGTTTGGAATAGGTCATCGGTTTGAATTCTGTCACGTGCATTTTTTTTTTTTTGAAACCCATGTCTCTTTTACAGCTTGTTTGAACATTTACATTTAACATTTACAAACACTTATATTTTTTATGTAACACTAATTACAGTAATAATTCAAACATGAAAATTAAATAGAAATTATACACCGATCATCCATAACATTATGACCACCTGTCTAATATTGTGTAGGTCCCTCTTCAGCTGCCAAAACAGCAGCCCCATATAATAATAATAATACATTTTATTTATAATGCGCCTTTCTAAAACCCAAAGTGCTAACATATGCAACAAACAAGCTGTAAAAGAGACCTAAGTTTCAGTTGATTTCTCTCTGTAAAGGTAAATAACATAATATGTCTTATCAATGTCTATAATTTTATTTTTAAATGCACAAGACAGGATTTGAACCGATAACCTACCGATAGTAAGGCAGTGACACTACCGCTGCCCTATTCCATGACTATGCAATTTTATGTTGCAGCAACACATTTTTATCAGTCTTTACATTAGTTAATCAACTAATATATTAAAATGTCTAATGAAATGTAATGTCTTTCATTGCTGAAATTTGAGCAGAAAATGCTTGGCAGAGGCAGAGAAAACAGCTGTCCTTCCATAAGTAATGTTAATCTTAGTTAAACACTCCCGGCTCCCGGCGCTGTGTGAACGCGTTTATGTGATTGGCTTATAAGTAAACAATCCCCCCACAAAGGGTGCATTCTTGTGATTGGCTAAAACAAGGGAGATATCTGATTGGTTGCAGATCATTCCCTGTTTAAAAAAACACATGTGTGTCGAGCCACGTCAGGGGAGTCTCAAAATTCATACACAAATGCAGTGATGTTCACAGACCGCAAGCAGTTTGTAAATCAACATATACATTTCTGAATCGTGTCCTGTGCATTTGAACATTTTGTTTGCCTTTATGAATTGTGTGTGTATTTTTGAATTTTGTGTGCATTTGTGAATTTTGTGTGCATTTGTGAATTGTTTGTGCATTTGGGAATCTTCTGTGCTTTTTAAATTTTGTGTCTGCATTTGTGAATTTTGTGCGCATTTGTGTATCCTGTGTGTATTTATGAATCATGTGTGTGCATGTATGAATCGTGTGCAGTGATGGGCAGTAGCATCGCTACAAGTAGCGCCATTACTAGTTTAATTAAATTTCTCAGTAGTGTGGTCGTATTGTTAGGGTTTTCTGAATCAAATAGCTTTACAGTAGTGAAGCTATTTTATTTATCAAGTAGTGCGGTAGCGTCCACGCAAGCTACATTTTCACAAGTATTTCTGAAGCTCAACTCTGAAATACAGCTGCTAAGGAGGTTAAGGCCTGTATGTGTAGCCGAATAGTGACGTGCGAAACCAGATTTTTTTTAACAAGTCTTTTCATTAAAATGGGTGTACTGAATCACTGCTCTAAAAGATTTGTTCATGTGAATAACTTTTGCGCAAGACAAAATCACACAGATTTAGCAGGTGAAGTCGCGCAGAGTGTCGTCTAGTTGCTTTCAACTCCTCCCACTTACTCCCTTTCATTGTTTGTGGCCATTCTTTCTTCCCAGTCCGCGAGCCTAAAGAAATCTCTGTCTGATATTCAGAAATGGTCCTACTCGCAGCAGAGAGTGAGGAAGATATTTTAAACCCAGACTTGGTGAGCACAATCCATTCAGCAGGGAGTTTACTAACCAAATGTTATGAAATACGTTAACCACATATTACAATAATAGACAATGTCGCCTAACAGAATAATAGAGTATATGTAGCATATTACAACTGATGTAATCTGTTCATATTCATATCATAATGTGTTCATATGTTAAGCTAGCTAAATAATACAAGTAATAATATAGCTTATAAGCTTTGTGTCACATTTTACTGTAGTCAAATGTAATGATGGGCATAACTTCAAAGGTTTACTTTATGAAGACTAACTCATTTGCTTTTTGTCTGAAAATGGTTCATTTGTTTTCATGTGTGCTTGAAATATTTAATTCAGCTCTATTATAGAAAACAATATGATGCCATCATGAGATAAAGATATAATTAGGCAGTAGAACAAAATGATTCATTAAATTCATTAAATAATCTTTTACAAGATAGCACTGACTTTGAATAAAGTCGGTTCAATCTAAAAAAATAGCTTACATGTAGTAAGCTACTTTCGCCATTTTTTTGTAGCTAAGCTTGCTACATTTTCCTGGGGGGAGCTTCAGTGTAGTGAAGCTTCATTTTGTGTAGAATAACTAGTAACTTAGCTCACTACATTTTAGCTTGCCCAACACTGCATGTGTGTGCATGTATGAATCCTGTGTGTGCATATGTGAATGTAGTGTGTGCATTTATCTTTATTGAGACTCTTTTAGCTCCATAGTGTATAACACCAAGTACATAGATTAAGCTAAAGTAATTCATCCGCAAGTTGGTGGCTGTAATGTATTTTTTTGTCATGAAAACTGTGTGTTGTGCGGTCACGATTTCACCAACCAAATGGTTACTGGCAGGTGTACATCAGTACAGTATGTAATGTGGTTTACTGGAGAGATAGCACAACCTGGCATGAACGTATATCTTGCTATAAACTTCTAACTCACTCATTACTAGCAAAATAACAAGCCTACCTGTTTGCTGCTGGAGCCAAAACTATTTCCTTATCTCTTTCTACTTAAAGGGGGAAAATGGCAACATTATATAATTCCTTCACTGTTCCCCTTTAACATATTTGCTGGTGACATAGTGAGAATAACAACCTACTGTTAAGTCAAAATGACATTTTATGTTATTGTTTTTCACCTTCTAGTTTCAACAATAAAAACAATGCCCTTTTGAAATATTGGCATTATGACACCAATCTGAACTATTAATAAAACAATTATTACCTCACTCACAAGTACACATGTGCAGACACTTAAGAAAACACACACAAACGTTGGTGTACTTTGATGTATGTGGTTTGTGTGTCTACTTCTCTAATGAATAGATAAAGATAAAGTAGCACAATTCTGTCACCATTGAGTTCCACTTGATATGATCATTTACTCTTGTGTGTGTGGATGTCATTACATTCTGTTAATATATTGTATGTATTATATTCCATACTGGCCGAGAATTAACTAAGACTTAAAAATATTTTAAGACCTGAGACACAGGAATCAATTGTGGTATCCAATGAAAGAATTACATTAATTGGTTACTTAAAAACATAACAAACCAAATAATTTCTGGTCATCTCAACTGGCTCACCTCATGGCCACATTGCTGCCGTCAATGACGATTGGTTTCAATTCACTGTCTGTGTCTCTTCTCTCTTCCAGTGAAGAGACAGGGCTGTCTCTGGGGCTGCCTTGGTGCCTTGAGGCCATGCAGAAGCCTGTGTCCAGTATGGCACTTGTAGTATTTTCACCACTCTTAGGGCTGGTGGAGTTAGATGTACCCATGCTGACCCCATTGTGGACAAGCTCCCCCAGTACAGAATTAGTGTCGGTACTCAGGCCCAGCTTTGTGAGGGCCAATTTTACTTCCATGGGTGAGTAGCCCAACTTTCGAAAGAATTCCACCCTGAGCTGGAGCTCTTCTGGATCAGGCTCAATCAGTTTTGAATTCTGGAGGCTGGGAAAGGCTTGCTCCATCTTCTACTACTGGACGTATACTCTACAGCTTTTCCTCATGGATGGGTAATAACTTATAGTTCATACTGTTGCCTGAATTGAAATGAAAGAGACGTTGGTTACATTTTTGATAATGCAATGCAAATGAAGAGTATGGTTGTGGTGATGTATTATGCTAATAATTAAGTTGTTAACTTGACATATTGACTGTACCTTTAAGCTATATTGTTGTATCATCATTTTATAACAGGCTAAATCATAGGCATATAGCATGTAGCCTACACCAGACTACTGTACAGTTTTTAGATTACCGCGCTGTACTCACAAAAACCATCGACTTCGACTTTGAAGCCAACAGCAAAGACAATCATAGTTTAAACTTTCAAAAATTTACATAGCCTAAAGCACCCTAGTGTACAGTAACTCAAAACCTGAATGAACAAATCATGACCGCAAATCATAAATCTCAACCTGGTAAATAAAAATATGTAAATTAAATATATACATTGTTTTCAGACACTGGCTACTGTATAGCCTGCAGCTCAGTAAAACGCCAGCTAAACTTCTTAAGTAGTTAAACATTTAATAGGGAAATATTAAATGTCTATTCGATTACATAACAAAATGCTGTTGCAGTTTCCTTTTCCCAAGCGGTTTCCTTGTCCCACATTCGGATAAGTACAGGTGACACGTCGGTCAAATTCAGTTTGAGAAATATTTATTATCTTCCTAGAACAAAACCCAAGGCTGGCAACAGCGTATATAAGTTACCTTATTGTTAATGTTCCTCATTCAGTTTCTCTATTTTCACCTCGACCATATCTTTTGCATTTTCGAAGTAGTCTAGTACTTCAACTCGAGGTGTGACTTTGCGATTGTAGCGCCTCCCACTCTCGGGTCCTTCCTCTAATCTTGAGAGCGAGCGCACGGATAGATTCAAATGACATGACAGCACCTGTATTTCAGTAGAGTAGGCTATATAGACCAGGGCGGTACACAGACATTGTGGGGGGCAGGGGCTCAAGCAAAAAATGGGATGACTATGAACTGATCAATTTACAGCTGTAACTAACTCTGGCTGCCTGTGGGAAATTCACATTGATTACCGTTTGAATTTAAGAATAGTCTTGATTGACAATATTACATTTCAGACAAATGCTCTTGTCACTGCATTAAATAAAAATAAAAATATTTCTTCCTGGAACAATCAGAAAAGTAGCGAACAAGAGGAATGGGAAATCACCTAACTTCACAAATTAATCACTTTTAGTGATTTTTGCAAATTAATGTGAAAATTCAAATGTAAAATTGATTTAATGGGGGGTGTGTGTGGCATAGTGGGCTAACTCGCTGAAACTGTGAAAATAATTGTTGTATAGTTTGTAGGTAGTGGGCTAAGTCGGTGCCTTGCATGACAAACTATGCCACGATAGTCAGTGGTTCGAGCTTTGCTATGGCTTCTCTGACTTTGCCCACACTGTTAAAACAGAAACAAGAGACTAACAAACCCCACAAGTCACATTCCCTGTGAAATGCTCTCAGACAGTAAATGGATTGAGTTTGCTTCTTTCTTCTCATAGAAAATCAATAATATCAGAAAGGTGATCAGCACATCAGTTGAGCTGAGGTCAGATTAGACCACAACCTCCGAAATTAGTCACTATGTCTGTTTTCGAAGCAATTAATGGTAACATTCTGGAAAAAACAGTACAGCACCTTAATACATCAACCTGCGCCCTTGACACACTTCCCACATCTTTTTTTAAAAGTGTTTAACTGTTTAGAAGCAGATCTCCTAGAATTGGTAAATTCCTCACTTCTTTCTGGGACTTTTCCAAAGTCCCTAAAAACTGCAGTTGTTAAGGGGTTTTTAGGGACTTTCAAATTGCTCTTTTCCCTCCTGAAAAAGAGCAATTTGGATCACACTGTATTGAGTGACTACAGTCCAATCTCAAATCTTCCTTTCATAGGCAAGATCATTGAAAAAGTTGTTTTCAATCAGCTGAACAAATTCTTAAGCTCAAATGGACACTTTGACAATTTTCAATCTGGCTTCCGACCACATGACATTATAGAGACAGCGCTCGTAAAGATAATAAATTATTTTCGCCTCAATACATATACAGGCAAACTATCAGTGCTGGTACTACTCGACCTTAGTGCTACATTTGACACTGTCGACCACAACATACTTCCTGACAGGCTGGAAAACTGGGTCAGGCTTTCTGGGATGGTCCTAAAATGGTTCAGGTCATACCTAGAAGCGAGAGGTTACTATGTGAGTATAGGCAACCTTAAGTCTGAGTGGAGTCCCACAAGGCTCAATTCTTGCGCCACTCCTATTCAACATGTATATGCTCCCACTGAGCCAAATAATCAGAAAGAAGCAAATTGCTTACCACAGCTATGCTAAAGATCAAGTCAGGAATTTTGGTGTGATTCTGGAGTCGGACCTAAGTTTCAGTAGTCAGGTTAAAGCAATAACTAAATCAGCATATTAGCATATAAACTCTGAAAAAACAGAAATGCTTAATTTAGGTCCCAAAAAACAAAGAGACCTGCTGTCAAATCTGGCAATAAACGTAGATGGTTGTACAGTCATATCAGAAAAAACTGTAAAAGACCTTGCTGTTACTCTGGACCCAGATCTCTCTCTTGACGAACATGTAAAAAACTTTTCAAGAGCAGATTTTTTCCATCTCAGGAACATTGCAAACATACAAAATTATCTGTCAACGAATGATGCAGAAAAGTTAATCCATGCCTTTGTTGCCTCAAGATTGGATTATTGTGATGCTCTCTTTTCTGGCTACCCAGACAAAACCCTAAAAAAACTTCTGTTAGTGCTTAACACAGTCGCCAGAATTCTGACTAGAACTGCAAAATCGGAACACTTTACCCCAATTCTAGCCTCTCTACACTGGCTGGCCATTAAGGCTAGGGCTGATTTCAAAGTTTTACTATTAACATACAAAGCACTACATGGACTTTCCCCTACTTATCTGTCTGATTTGGTGTAACCATACATACCCACACGTACATTACGTTCACAAGATGCCGGCCTCCTCATTGTTCCTAGAATTTGTAAACAAAAAGCTGGTGGAAGGGCTTTCTCATATATAGCTCCAATTCTGTGGAATGATCTGCCAACCCATGTGAGAGATGCAGACTCAGTCTCAACATTTAAGTCTATGCTGAAGACTCATCTCTTCAGTAAGTTCTATGGTATAGTGTAGTCTGGCCCAGGGGGCTAAAAGAGAACGGCGGCACTGTTAATGAACCGCCCATGCTGGCTTGCCTGGTAGGCTCCCCTCTCTTTACTGGGATATCCTCACTCCAATGCTACCCCTGTGGTGGTTACGGTCTGCTGGTGACCCTTTGGAGGTGTGGTCTTGGCAATGTGGGTGGGTCAGAAGCATGCCTGCTTGCTCCTGCCCGAGGCTTTCTTGTGTAGGACCACGTCTCTGTCCCCCCCCCATCTCAGCCCCAGATGTTATGCTGCAATAGTTTATGTGACGGGGGACTAGGGTTTTATATATTCATTTTGGGGTCAGAGCTGTGTCAAGGTACTAGACCCAAGGTATGCCCACTCTAATGTTCCTGATGTCATGTTCATCCTAGGAGGACCCTAGGAACATGCGACAGGACCATGTGGCCTGATGACTCCTTCCTGTCCC
>JACXGM010024704.1:0-15618 GCA_016801145.1 Umbra pygmaea | reverse complement strand
TGCTCGCAAAACCAAAACCTTTGCTCGCAAAACCAAAACCTTTGCTCGCAAAACCAAAACCTTTGCTCGCAAAACCAAAACCTTTGCTCGCAAAACCAAAACCTTTGCTCGCAAAACCAAAACCTTTGCTCGCAAAACCAAAACCTTTGCTCGCAAAACCAAAACCTTTGCTCGCAAAACCAAAACCTTTGCTCGCAAACCAAAACCTTTGCTCGCAAACCAAAACCTTTGCTTGCAAAACATTTTGTAGATGAACTCTTGACCCCATTCCTGTCGGTTTCCCAATTGGTCAACACATCAGAACGTCAGAACATCATTGAACGTAACTCTATGGTTCAAACGTAGTAGCGTGTAGAAAATCACACATCTTTACCTACCAAGGCTATTTAAATGTGTTCTGCGTTCGCGATATCATGCCAGGCAAAACGGTGTTGTAGATTACACCATTAATAACTTCAAATGGAGTTGGCATGAAATACGCCAACAGAAGAACTTCATTACTTCACTGACGCATTTGGAAAGAAAAATTCCAAATGGGACCCATCCTCTACTTAAACAGTAAGTCATTTGTTGTTCAAACAGTTATTCGTCGTACCTACAAAGCATAGTTACCTTTGCAAATTTGGGTCATCTAATTGTTCATAATTCTTAGTTTACTGTAGCTAGTTAGTGTATTTACCATATGCATAGACCCATGCAAATGCATGTATGTACAGTAATGTTGATAAGAAATATAGTTTAATTAAGGTGTTCATGGCTAGCTAGCTGTGTCGACAAGTAGCCTTATATAAACCATGTATTTATCAGTAGATGGTGAAAATCTACCGCACTATAGAATTATCACACACATTAACACTGAACTGTTCATGTAAGCTAACTTCCCTGAGATATCAAAGACTGATATCTGTCCTAATTTAATATTTTAATTTAACATTTAAACACATCATTTAAACACATCATGTAAAATGAAAACCACTGCTCCTGGAAGCAGACAAATTGAATTTGCAACTTCAAGCAGACTGCAAACTCTTTAAAACCCAGGTCAAGCCATTATGGAAGGTGAGCCAAGTGCCTCAACATACCCAGATGGCTGTGAAGAATGATGGAAAGACAATTGCTGCACGTTGGCACTGCTTGGCAGGGTGATGAACAGTGGGCTAACTACAAATATTTACAATGACCACTAGACAAGAGGATGTCTTGAGATTGCCTTGAACACATGTCACTCCTACTAAAGTCGGTAAGGCATAAAATGCTTGGCCTGGAACAGTTGCTGGTTCTGCAAGCTTACAGGAAACGCACATGGTATGGGTTTCATGTAAGTTCATAGGACAAGTGACTGCCTGGCTACGCAAAACTTGGGTTATAACAATCATGTAAGGCTTAAAATAATATTCTTCCTCTATCCTGAATCCTGAGTATTAATAATATTCAATATCAGTCTTTTACATGATATGGAGTTACTTTGTCTTGTGTGTTTTTAAAGTTCTCTGTCATGCAGGCTATGCTGAGGATATCACCTGAACCCTGAAACAATGTGTCATCTTCAGTGGCCAACAAGATGAGGCTTTCATCAATAAGATAGTGGGTACAATAGCAACATGCATGTCCTTGGTTGGTGGGAACCTCTACCATAGAGATTGACCAAGTGATCTGTTGATGTTTGTCCACAAACTTATTTGTTCAAATTCGCTGTGTTCACTATAAGGAATAACTGCACATGGATATGGACTAGTAATGACATTTCGAACATGTTTAGTGGCTCAAAGCACATTTTTTAACTTGCCCCATAAATGTGTAACGGTTGTATACTGGAGCAGAAGGTAAACATGGTTTTGGCAATACAGATTGTTTGAGTTATTAACGCTACTGACAGCACTTCCGATATGCAAACAACAGAGCTACGTTTTGAAATCGCCCGGAATTCTCCTTTCAGGTCACATTGTTTATCAGTGTTTGATTAGTGTCAATAAAAAGAGGTAGAATTGAAATTGCACATAAAGTGTTTGTATTTGAAGGCAACAAACAATTTTTGTTTTGCTAAATAAATAAAGATACACCAAAGACTTATAGTAATGCTAGCTGGCTTTGTAATATTACTATCTAGCCTATGTCATCCTAGATACTAAAGCTAACATCTAGTTTAGTACCTGAGTAAACATTAATGTTCTATGGACAGTTAAGACGTGTTAAACAAAAATATTAAATAAGGCCATATTGTCTCTGACATATCAGGTAAGTTACATGAACAGTTCAGTGTTAATTTATATGTGATAGTAGTTTAGTGTGGTGGAAACAATTACAGTGATTTGCCAGGTAATTTTCACAATCTACTGGACTGATAAATGCATGGTTTAATAAGGCTACTTGTCGACACGGCTAGCTAGCCACTATGAACACTAAACTATATTCCCTATCAACATTACTGTACATGCAATTGAATGTGTCTATGCGTATGGTAAATACACTTACTAGCTACAGTAAACTAAGAGTTATGAACAATTAGATGACCCAAGTTTGCAAAGGAAGGTATGCTCTCTAGGTACGATGAATAACATTCTAGACTTACTGTTTTGGTAGAGGATGGGTCCCACACTTGGAGTTTTTCTTTTTAAATGGCGTCATTGAAGCTATGATATTCTTCTGTTGGCGTATTTCATGCCAACTCCATTTGAAGTTATTAATGGTGTAATCTACAACACCGTTTTGCCTGGGATGATATCGCAAATGCATTTAAATAGCCTCTGTGGGTAAAGATGTGTGATTTTCTTAATTGAACCAAAAGAGTTACGTTCAATGACGTTCTGACGTCCTGCTGCGTTGACCAATCGGGAAGTCGACAGGAATGGGGTCAAGAGTTCATCGACAAAATATGTTTTTTTTTGGTTACAACAACATTCAAATACAATACAAACACAGTTAAGTTTATTTTAAAATTCTAAACTGAATTCAGTTCTAAAATATATATTAAAGAAAAAAGCTTGTCTTTCTTTACTTTAGACTATTTTTCAAGGTCTAAAACACTGTTCACCTGCCGGTGGACCTCTTGGCCGGCAGTGGACCGCTGGTTAAACAATGAGCAAACCGCCTGGTTGACCACCAGCTCTGCCTCTGCTGGTCCGCCTGTGTCCCGCCAGCTCTATGCTAGCTGGGGTTTTGGTTTTGCAAGCAAACGTTTTCTACTTTTTGTATATATATTATATAATATGTGATTAAAACGTGTTTTGCTTTTGAAAAAAATTGTTTTGTTTGCAAAGCAAAAAGTTTTGATTGCGATATAAAGACACAAATGTAGCTCCATACTCATGTACCAGTACCGGGCAATGTACTAGTACGACAGTACCGAGCAGTATACTGGATCATAGAAGTAATGCGCTTGCGCAAAAAAATAACGATATGAACGATTCGGATACTAGTACCGAGCAGTATACTGGATCATAGAAGTAATTCGCTTGCGCCAAAATGAACGATATGAACGATTCAGATACTAGTACCGAGCAGTATACTGGATCATAGAAGTAATGTGCTTGCGCAAAAATGAACAATATGAAAGATTCAGATACTAGTACCCGAGCAGTATAATGGATCCTAGAAATAATGTGCCTTCGCGATCCAGTATGAATTGTACGTACCGGTCTGTTAAAAGATTCGTTCAAAATGAATCGCCCATCATGAATCGCCCATCACTAACCGGTTCCTTGTGTGACAAATTTCCCTCGTGTACAAACACAGACCTAGCCCTGCAGAGCACTGAGATTAAAAATAATTCAAGTACGTACAGCTTGCCTAAACCGCTACTGCTTTCATTGAATTGGTATCGTGTGAAAAAGCCATGAAAACCAGCACGAGGTTGTCATGTATAAGAAAGTAGGCTATCACTGCAGGTCTTACTAATACAGGTTGATCCATGTTATGCTCAAATAGCGGTTTATTTTGTTGAAAATAATTAACTCTGCGCAATGAATGCCTTACGGTTTCCTCATAGCTATGGCTGCTTTCACACAACGCATTTTCCATTGCAAAGTTACTCACCGGCGAGGGTTACAACGTGCATAAAATAACTGTCGCGCTGTTAACATTTAATATACTACGTTTGGTAGCAACACTTCAGATGACGTCATATGTTCGGTATAATGAGAAAACCTTCAAAATAAATAAAATAATAAAAACTTTTTAATTAGGTTAGTGAACTCTTAACAAAGGGCGCTTTTATGATGTCTTAAGCATGTAGAAAGATTGAGTTGTGAAAATATAAAAACGATATCATTTTTTTTAAACAATGGTTATGCATACATTGTACATACCAGGGTTGTTTGTATGTTTTAATTTTTCTCATTACAGTAGAATCCTTTCCCACGTCACTTCTATTATTTGCCTCCAAAGACCTGATGTCAGCTCTGGCTAATCTGTCCCTGTAAACCTGATGTGCTGTTACATTGGTAATGAACACACAAGTTCCTGTCTCTCTGTGGCTCTTACTGGTCTGGCTAAAATGACTTCACAATTTCTAATGTCTCCACAATATGTAACATTCAAGTACAAAGACTCTAATGATCTCAAAATGCTAGTGCATTTTAAAGTGCACAAGGAATGTTTACAGTAACCATTCAGTTTCAGACAAGGATTATTTAACTGTCTTGTTTTACCTACTGAAAAGTGGTGGTTCTTGAACAGAGTTGTACAATAAGGATTTGATCCCTTTACTTTTGCTGCAAATAAGCCCTCCCAGCTATATCCTTTAAAATATAGTTTACCTCTTTGTAAATGTACCTTTTCCCATTCACTGGGGGTCAGTATAAACATTTCATGCCTAAATTAATCAAATGTTGCTTCTTTTGACAGAATACACTAAAGTGTCTCCATGCTTATTTGGGTTGTTGGTTACTTAACATTTTCATTCACAGAAACATTACAATCAAATACTTCAGTGTTTGTCAATTGTTGTACATCTACTTGTTGGGTTACTGTCTGTTCCATGTCACTATTAGAATAATTTTTACTGTGTACATGTTCCTTTTCAGTTAAGCTACAATCTGACATGTGGGAACTGTGTTCGTCATTGGTAGCATCTCCAGAGTTTTTAGATGGATGTTTATTTTCACTTGACAAAATCTTATTTGATATCTGGTTTTCATTTAGGGAATCAGAAATATCTTCTTTTCACAATTTACTGTTTGTACCATTTGGTCTTTTACCTGTCTGTCTCAAGTCTTGTGATCTACTGGATTAGCACATTTAATTTTTTTTTCTTGCATTTACTTGGAAGGAACATATTTGATTCAACTTCTTTATGCTTGTCTGGAGATACACTTACACAATCAAAGTGATACCAAGTTGCACAGTAATCACATGCTAGCATTTCTCGTTTGCTATATTTGGATTAAGTATATCCCAGTGAACATTTGTCCATAGCCCATGTTTTGGCACAGGCGATAGTTTAGTTTTTATAGAGCAAAATCTGCATATGCAATTATAGCCTACAGTGAGTTGAATGGGAGAGTGACGTGGGTCCCTGTCTTTGTGTGGCTGGCTATAGTGCATAAATTGCCTGGGAATTTGAGACTATATTTGGACTAAAAACATCCCAAGGAACATTTATCCATAGCCCATGTTTCGGCACAGACATTAGTTTAGTATTTATGAGACCATATATTTAGTAACATTTAGAGTACCACATATCTTTTAAAATTGTTATTAAAAACATTTTTTTTCCTATCAAAATATTTTAATAATTTGTTTAACACAGAATAAAATTAGCTTTGATTATAATTCACTATGTTTAAAATAAATTTACAATGATTATTTAATGCATTGAAAAGAGCGCTATTATTTTGAAAAAAAACACGTTCGTGTTGCTAGCATAATATAGTGTTGCTGAAAAAACGGTAATAGGTTTGGCTCCGGGACAGATCTAACAGAGGTCTTCTTTCAAACAGTGTTTGGCATCCAACGTCATTGGTGCATTACCGCCACCTACTGTAATGGAGTATGGGTCAGCATCAGGGAGGGCCTAGATTCTCCCTGCCAACCCAGTGTCCTCAAGGAAAACAAACACTCAAACACCTCAACACTGCACCTAAACACCCCTTACCCAAAACAGTCTCTAATTTAAGATGTGCACCCCCTCTGTCCTCAGACCCTGGTGCAAACTCTCTCCCTTCCATATTGCCTGCACTGCCTCATTATATGATCCACCATCTCAGCCACCTCGCAGTAATCACACAACCCAGTTGTATTTTTCCAATTATGTGTAATGTGCAGTGCAATCCACAGTGCCCCACCCTCAGTCTAGTAACTATACTTTTCTCCTTCCTACTCCAAAGGATGGTGAGAACGGTCAAAAACAGCCTACAGACAACCTCCAACGAACTAAGACATCATGTGAAAATGCACAATTGGACAAAAAAGCCAGCTTCATTTTGGAAGAAGGTGCTGTGGACTGATGAAACAAAGATGGAGTTATTTTATCATAACAAGGACAGTTATGTATGGCGGCAAAAGAACACAAGAGAGAGACATGTTCCAAGAGAAACACTTGCTACCCACAGTAAAATTTGGTGGAGGTTCCATAATGCTGTGGGGCTGTGTGGCCAGTGCCGGTTCTGATTGGAATCTTGTTAAAGTTGAGGGTCGCATGGATTCCACTCAATATTACCAAACATTACCTAAATAGATGGACAACATATTGCCAACACTTTGTTAATATTTACTAATTGGTTTGTAAACTATATCCAACTATTAGTTTAGTCAAGTTTACCTTTATTTTACCAGACAAGTTGAATGAGAACACTTTCAGGGGGAGAAGAGAATGAATGAATGAGCCAATTGAGAGATAGGTATAATTAGGTTGCCATGATGGTATGAGGGCCAGATTGGAAATGTGTCCAGGACACCAGGGTTAACACACCTACTCTTACGAATAGTGCCATGGGATCTTTAGTGACCACAGTGAGTCAGCACACCCGTTTAACATCCCATCCGAAGACGGCACCCTACGCAGATGCCACCCTACGCAGGGCAGATGTCTCCATCACTGCCCTGGGGCATTGGGAACGATCTTTAGACCAGAGGGAAGAGTGCCCCCTACTGGCCCTCCAACACGACTTCCAGCAGCACTGGTCTCCCTACCAGGGACTAACCAGGCCTGACCCTGCTTAGCTTTAGATTCAAACCAGCAGTGCAATAAAGGACTCTATTCTGCTGGCCTATATGGTTATTATAAAATTTCAATTGATGATTATAATACATGGCTAAATGGTTTAGAAATACTTAGATGATAAATACTTTGTCAATGGTTAGTAATTGGTTTGTAAGCCATCTATATATATTGTCTGGATGATTATTATGAATTTGCAACTGACAATTATAATACATTGCTAAAATGTTAATAAATACGTTGTGAACCATCTACAAACATTATGTAGTTGGCCATTGTAAAGTTACGACTGATGTTTACAATACTTTACAATTACTAAATAAATGGTTGGCAAACCATCTATATTAATTTTTGGAATGGCTATTATAGAGTTTCAACTGATGTTTGTAATAATTAGTCAATGATGAATAAGTGGTCTATAAAGCATCAAGTAACTTTATTTGGCACTGATAATAGTTTGTTTTATGAGCAAATTGAACACGGTTTGGATATGGTTAACAACCCAATTATTAACCATTAACAAAGTAATGGGAATATCTGGTCCACATATTTAGGTACTGTTTATATATGTTTTATAAGTGGTTTCTTAAAGGTTTACAAACAATTTTCTTATCATTAACTAAAAACTAATATTGTATATAGATGATTTAATGTGTGCAACAATAAACTGTTAATTTATAGAACTAATAATAATTAATAAACATTATAAAATATAATTGTATTGTTTGTTAACAGTAAAATAACTATTTGCAAATAGTGAAATAACAATTAATTAAACATTAATTAACTATAAATTTACCATATATTAATTTACCGTATAAATGGTTATTATAAAGTGTTACCAACTTATATGTCCTATATCGGCATATATGCTGGAAAAATCCGTTTTTATATTTGTGACATACATTTCCACATTTGACATCCATATCTGCATTTACTTATTGTAATGACCAGCCCAGAGAGGGCTGGCGTTCATATGAACTGAGGAATGGACTCATAGTGCATTGTATGCATTTATGTTATATTTGTAATTAAATATGCCGGTGTGCGTGTACCGTTGTTTTATGTTAAATTTAATGTTGATTGTTCTATTTTGTGTGCTGTGTAGAGCCTTCCTCTCTTTCACCTGGTACTGATTGAAGACTGAGCTGGTCTAATCACCTAATCACTTTCAGCTGGTTAGCTCAGTCCCTATATTGGTCCGGGTGAATGAGAGGAAGGAGTGGTTCATTAAGATATTGTCACTATTGTATATGTTTGTTGGTGGTTGAAGGAAGACAGTCCGGGAGCCACGCTTGCTGCTGGGTTTTGTGAGAAGGGAGCTTCAGTATTGGATGAGCAGTGCGAAAAAAATCAGGCTGCTCGGAGACGTGGTCACAGGTCAGATGAACAACCTGATATCACTTTTTTGTGTTATAGTTAATCAAAACTTTTGTGACACTGTCACATAATAAGAACCTTTTGTTGTGACTATACCACAAATCCTTTACGTGACTACACCACAATTGTTTTTATTGTGAATACCATGAAAATAGTGAAATCGGGTGCAGATGAACCATGTGAGTGCCCTTCACCATCCCTCATCTGCGAGGGGGGGTTGTGGAGCTGCCAAAATACTGATGTCAATGTGGGGAAAATTGGAAAAGAACAATTGGGAGGGGAGAAAATGGGGATATTTTTTTTTAAAGCCAGCAAAATTCTCAGCTTTGTCAAATATATTGCTTTTCTGCGTAGTGTGAATGAGGTATTCTAGTATGAATTGGGCAAATAGGAAGGATATGAAATTTAGTACTTCTTAAATGGACAGCTTGATAATTTCATTAATAGGCTCCCAGCACATGGGAACATTTTCGAATAAAGTGATATAAATATAATTAGGCTGAATTGAAATGTAGACATAAAAGTTAATAAGCTCAGTGTGATTACATTTGATAGAATAGGCTGGTGTGAGGGCGGCATTTCTAGTTTTTTGGTTTCTGGATGATGTGCTGATCTGCCCAACACATGCAGTCTCTGCGGTTACATCAGCAGTGTAAGGATGTTGAAGGACATCAGTTTAAAGTATTTTTCAACTGGAGAGAAGGAGAACCGCAGGGTGAGATGGTTATATTAGTTCTTATAGTCTCCTTTCCTGATATACCTGGACAGTGGACACCAGAGGCCCATTCTAGGAAGCAAGTTCAACATGACCAGGATTTATTTTCATTAGCTGGCTTCACTAAGCCTAACAACTGCAATCTGGATAAGAGATGTCACGACTGTGATTATCAATTTGTTAAATCAACCCAGGTTTTCCTAATCTAGCATGAGCGCTTTCACAATAAACAGGTGTGTGCACAATATGACCAATCGCAGACATAGACAACATGAATACCAGAGCTGCAAACTGTAGGCATACACGGAAAAGGAGCAAACGATAATATTAGAGAAATATGAAGAATGTAAAAAAAACATTAGCCAAATGTAAAGCAGAAAGGAAAGCTGGCAAAAAATTGCCAACTGCATAACTGAGTCAGTAACAAGGCTCATCATCATCTATATAACTGCCCTGTCATTAAGGCAAAACTATCTGACTATATAATTACAATTGTGTATTCCATTAAACCAAAGTGTTGCTTTCAACCTTTTGGATTCCCGACCCACCAGACTCATCAGGTAAGTGCACGCGACCCCCCCGATTATGTTTTGGAATCTGACATGGCTGATTTCTCTGCACCATATGCCACGTCAAATTGTGCCTAACTTTGACTGTTTAATGAGTGTCCCTTAAAGAGCAAATGAGTGGTGAGGAACATGATATTCTGTGACAGACAATTTCGGTTTCAAATTTAAAAATTCCAAAAGGGGTGACACGTTTCAGTTCAGCATTGCCAAGATGAAAGGAAATAGAAAATATCCATAAGCACACAGACCCTTGTGATCTGATGGAAAGGGGAGCTGATTTGGGGAACTGTTGTGTGTTAAATCTAGTGTGATTATGAAGATATTTTTGGGGAGCTCATTTGGGGAGTGTTGTTTGTGTGTGTTTCAACAGTTATGATTAATTACAAGTACATTTCTGGAAGACAGTGAATTTTGTGTTTGTTGTAGTGGAGCATATTTTGTAGGACAGCGTTTCACCTTTTTTTGGATTTGAGTAGTTTATTTTCCTTGACTAAGCCTGCAGAAATTTTGGTGAGAATCCAACCTATATTTGTTTTTCCCTGGAGAAGGGCTAGGTAAGATACCCTGGGGTTTACTCACACCCATAAAAAACCTATGTTATACACATTAGGTTACATGCAAGTGGCTGTCACCCCAGTTTTCTGTAGCAGTCAGATCACAGTGACATGTTTAGAGTGTCAGGCAGGTAAGAGGTTTAGCGAAGTTCAGGGCCTTTATTCTTTCTTTAATTTGACACCCTCGCTAAGTCCTTCTCCACCATTAAGAGTGTATTTGTTAATTGTATAATTGTATTAGTTATTACTTGATGATCATTATTTGGAAGATTATTATTTCTTATATAATCAAAATACATGCCTGCATGGCTAGGCTAACCTCCAACCCCTGTTATTGTTTATTACTGTTGAGTGCACACACATGATCACATCAGGCCATTCAACCAGTGTGCGGGTAGCCTACAGGTTGTTGCATCCCTCCAGTAAGAAGGGGAGGGAACGTAACAGGATGAGCAAACCATACTTTGATTTATTCTGAAAAATGTTCACTGACAAAAGTAATGTATTGTTAAAAATATTATAACTTTATTCACGTTATGTTTGGCAGTTCCCTGGAACTTAGAGCAACTAGAGGAGTAAAAGGTGATATGATGCCATTGACGGGCGACAAAATGAATTGTCCCGTGTCTTCAAATTAAATTACTAATTTCTCTGTGTTTGAAAGTTGGTGGAAACATTTGGGATAATGTAAGTACACAACTAACAAATATATATAATATAATTAACATTAAGAGTGGCTAAACTAGAAAGCAGGATTTCCATCCTTTACAAAATACAGGATGGTGAACAATATTTGGACTCGTTCCTGGTACCGTCGTCCCAGGTGGCAGTTTCAGACACTACCATCCCATGGAATGGCCACAACACTTACGCTGAGGTGCTGACTAAGCGGGATCACAAAGGTGCCATCGCCAAGCTTGTGATGACTTCTACCCCAACCTCAGAGGCATGGATGATCATACAGAGGAATGTAAAGAAACACCGCTCGCCAACCACCAAAGAAAAACAAAATTGTTATACATATATATTCAAATGACACTCTAAATCAGCAGTCTGAAATATAAAAAAAGGACTTCATTGGCCTGTTTGACACACTTGAATCTCTACAAGAGTAAGAAAAAGTGCATATATCAGGCCCATTGCCAATAGTTAACAAAGGGATAGGTCACTTTAGCAGACTGTTAGCACTACACAATTGGCTCGCCTCCGCAGGTGCCTCCAGAGGTCTGAAATTCATCAGGAATTTTGACCTGTTCTGGGAGAGAAGAAATCTCTTTAAAAGGGACGGGATTCATTTAAATAACTCTGGACTTCGAATGCTTGCAGATCATCTGGAATACAATATCCTCAATTCTTTAATAGTTTCAACAAAGAAGGAGAAAGAAAATACATAGCAATACCCCCCTATCAGGGTGATCTCAGAAAAACTGAGGAAAGTGGGTGAAATGGATGAACTAATTGCCGTTGACACATCCCACGATGCCGCCACAACACTCAGTGATCATGGACAAAATCTCAGCTGAGTCCTGTCCACAGAGCTCACCACAGACAGACTGTGTCACATTAAAAGTGCTCCAAGATTCAAAGGACAACTTTGTGGAAAACAGTCAGGGAAGCGATTAACCAGTCGCTCTCCAAAAAATGGAGGATCTGGTTCATGCTGGAATCAAACTATCCCACTCTATTGCTGTGAGCCCCCAGATACCAACCAGAAAGCACAGAGGCCCTGCAGCTCCCCCTATTCCACCGGTTAGAAAGCTTCGGCCTCTCTCACAGGGCAAACCAGAACCAAAAACAACTGAAAACAGCTCTCAGTGATATGTGTCGGGTCCCCGCTATGATAACAGTATCAAATGTTTACAGAACAAGCGGGAACCCAATGTGCCTGTAACTTTCTCTATTCCTGTTCTTTTACATACTAGAAAATATAGGGCTGTCTCAAGCCAGATAGCAAACCCAACTAATCTACTGCCTATTACATGTCAAACTAAAATTGCTGTGGGGGAAAGCAATACTACCACTATTAAATTAGCACTTTTAAACTTCTGTTCACTTAAAAATAAATCAAGTCAATGACTTAATAACCACAAAAAAACTAGATTTTATTCTTCTAAGTGAAACCTGGTTAGAACAGAGCTGCAATGCAACAATCCTCAATGAAACAGCCCCTCCTAACTTTAATTTTATGAGTGTCTGCAGAACGGTTAGGAGAGGAGGAGGTGTAGCTCCCCTTTTTAAAGATGTCTATCAATGTAGCAAGTCTCATTTAGAAATTACCTGTCTTTCGAATATCTGGGAATGGTGTTTAAAGGTGCTCCACGCATTCTACTTGTCATTATTTACAGGCCTCCGAAATACTCTCCAACCTTTGTTGAGGACTTTACAGAATTGCTATCAACAATTTCCTCAGAGTTTGACTGTCTTACTATTGCTGGAGATTTTAACATTCACATAGATAATGCAGAAAGCAATATGGCAAAAGATATCATAGCTGTTTTAAATACATTTGATTTGACTCAACATGTACATCAGTGGTCCTCAAACCCTTCCATGGAGGACCTAGTGTATGCAGGTGTTTGCTTTTACCTTGTACAAGCCTGATGGAGTAGCTCACTAATTGGTTAGTGTTTCCCCTCACCTTGCAGTTTAGGTCCTAATTATGCTCTAATTGAAGGGAAAGACCAAAAACCAGAGCACACTAGGCCCTCCATGGAAGGGTTTTAGGACCACTGATGTACATGAATCCACACACAACCGTGGACACACCCTAGACTTACTTATCAGTAAGGGCCTAAACATTTCATTGATTATTGTTAAGGATGTAGCACTATCTGATCATTTCTGTATTTTCTTTGATATATTGATCTCTCCTAAAATTGAAGCTAGATCTGTGTCTGTCAAAAAGAGATGCCTGAATGAAAACACGAGGGTGCTATTTATGAAGACTTTATATTTAACACCAAGCATATCTGCGGACTCTGTTGATTTTCTCCTTGATTCCTTTAACTCAAAAGTTAAGAGTGCAATTGATGATATTCCTCCTGTGAAAGTCAGGAAGAAAAATGGCAGACAAAAGGCACCATGGAGAAACTCAACAACAGTTCAAAATATGAAGAGAAATTGCAGAAAATCTGAACGCATGTGGTGGAAGACAAAACTTGAAGTCCATTATGACATCTATAAAAACACCCTTCATGCCTTCAATGTAGAATTAGACATAGCTAGACAGACCTTTATCTCAAATATTATAAACAGCAACTTCAACAACACACGCACTCTTTTTGCTACTGTAGCGAGACTAACAAACCCCCCAAGTCACATTCCCAGTGAAATGCTCTCAAACAGTAAATGCAGTGAGTTTGCTTCTTTCTTCTAAGAGAAAATCAATAATATCAGAAAGGTGATCAGCACATCTTTGAGTTGCGCTGAGGTCAGACAGATCAGACCGCAACCTCAGAAATTAATCACTATGTCTGTTTTCAAAGCAATTAATGGTAACATTCTGGAAAAAACTGTACAGCACCTTAAAACATCAACCTGCGCCCTTTAACACACTTCCCACATCTTTTTTTAAAAGTGTGTTAAACTGTTTAGAAGCAGATCTCATAGAATTGGTAAATTCCTCACTTCTTTCTGGGACTTTTTCAAAGTCCCTAAAAACTGCAGTTGTTAAGCTCCTCCTGAAAAGAGCAATTTGGATCACACCGTACTGAGCAACTACAGACCAATCTCAAATCTACCTTTCATAGGCAAGATCATTGAAAAAGTTGTTTTCAATCAGCTGAACAAATTGTTAAGCTCAAATGGACACTTTGACAATTTTCAATCTGGCTTCCAACCAAATCACAGTACAGAGACAGCGCTTGTAAAGATAATAAATGATATTCGCCTCAATACAGATACAGGCAAACTATCAGTGCTGGTACTACTCGACCTTAGTGCTGCATTTGACACTGTCGACCACAACATACTTCTTGACAGGCTGGAAAACTGGGTCTGGCTTTCTGGGATGGTCCTAAAATGGTTCAGGTCATACCTAGAAGCGAGAGGTTACTATGTGAGTATATGCAACCATAAGTCTGAGTGGACATCCATAACATGTGGAATCCCACAAGGCTCAATTCTCGCACCACTCATATTCAACCTGTATATTCTCCCACTGAGCCAAATAATAAGAAAGAAACAAATTGCTTACCACAGTTATGCAGACGACACCCAGTTCTACTTAGCCCTATCGCCTAACGACTACAGCCCCATTGACTCCCTATGCCAATGCATTGATGAAATTAACAATTGGATGTGCCAAAACTTTCTTCAGTTAAACGAAGAGAAAACTGAAGTCGTTGGATTTGGAAACAAAGATGAAGTTCTCAAGGTGAACGCATACCTTGATGCTAGGGGTCAAACAACTAAAGATCAAGTCCGGAATCTTGGTGTGATTCTGGAGTCAGACCTTAGCTTCAGTATTCATGTTTAAGCTTGTTCATGCTTTTATCACCAGCAGGGTGGATTATTGTAATGGCCTCCTCACTGGTCTTCCCAAAAAGACCATAAGACAGCTACAGCTCATACAGAACGCTGCTGCCAAGATTCTAAGCAGAACCAAGAAATATGAGCATATTACGCCAGTCCTCAAGTCTCTACAATGGCTCCCAGTCACATTTAGGATAGACTTCAAAGTATTATTACTGGTATATAAATCCCTCAATGGCCTAGGATCTAAATACATTGCAGATATGCTCATTAAATAAAAACCCAACGGACCACTCAGATCATCAGGATTATATCAGATAGAGGATTCACTCAAAATGCAGAGAATCTGCTTTTAGCTACTATGCCAGCCGCAGCTAAAAACCAGCTCCCAGAGGAGATCAGATGTGCTCCAAAAGTAGTCACCAATAAATTCAGACTCGAAACACAACGTTTAGCTATGAATTTACTGAATGAACACTGTGCTAAGTCCGAACTGATTGCACTATATTTTATATGGTTTGTTCAGTCTCTTTTATTTCTTAAACTGTACAAATTTATAATTGTTTTTCATTTTTATTTTAATTGCTTTAATTTGATCTTTAATCTGTTTTAAATTTTTATGCTTTCCTGTTTATGTAAAGCACCTTGAAATGCCATTGTGCATGAAATGTGCTATATAAATAAACTTGCCTTGCCTTGCCTTGCCTAGTAATGTTTTCCTCTAGGCTCCAGGGTGTTTGGTAATAATGTTTTCCTCCAGGCTGCAGGGTA
>JACXGM010024703.1:0-15618 GCA_016801145.1 Umbra pygmaea | reverse complement strand
TCTGCTGCCAGTAATCTACTGTAAATGTCAGAAAATACAGTAATGAGCTGTAAACTAGAAACACATTATCAATGCTGTAAATATACAGCACTTTACTGGCAATTCTGGAACATTGTGTGCCAACCACAATAGCAAAGCCCTTTCTGTTTGGTGTTAGCCTCCATGGACTGTAGGACAGGTTTGCTTACTTATGGTCTTATATGTCAGCCAAGTGAAGAGTTTTCTTCCAAATCTGGTTTAGACATGTTGCTAAGTTAGATATCTTTCAAACACAGACATTTCTTGTAAAAAACAAAAAATATCTTAATTAATTACAGATTCATGTTTAAAGAGGTGTTAACTTTAAAGAAACTAACATGAATACACATCTCTTTATTTCCAACACAGCTGCCAGTAATTTACTCTAGATTTCTAATAAATACAGTAGTAAGCTGTATTGTTCACAGTAAAACTGCTGTAATTAAACAGCTCTTTACTGGCAACTCAACTGCCAGTATATTACTGTAAATTTACAGCAACATTTTTTACAGTGTAGTACAATAGTTGGATATCCTGAGATTACTATAGTTAAAGACACTGCAAACATTTAACATTTTTCATTTTAGTGATTTTGCAGACTCTCATCCAGACCAACTTACAAATATAGTTGGGAGTATTGTCACGACTCTGACTCAGAGTAAAATTCAAAATTTAATTCAATAATGAATCAGGTTCAGTGGTACAGGCCAGCTAAGCAAGGATTGGTACACAGGGATATACAGAAGGCAAAATCAGATTTCAAGGATTAACGGAGGCCAGGCAGAGTTCTATACACAATACAGTTCCAAAGGTACAATACCAGTATCCAAGAATAGTCATAGGGCAGGCAGGGTTCGGTAACACAGTAAGCTCAGGGCAGAATTCAAAACAAGGCAAAGCGAGGTAGGTCAATATCACTCAAATGGCAGATCAGGAAAATAGCGCTCAGTAAGTCAATAAACAAACAATACCTCGCAATTAGGATCCAAAACAGACATGTATATATACAGATAGGGTACTGGGTGCAGGTGTTTAGACATCTGGTGATTGGGATCTGTAAGTTGGAATGCATTCAGGTAAAAGGGGAAGTTGGGAATTGTCAGTGTCTTGTGTGTGATGTGAGATGCGTTCAGGTGAGTGGGTACTTTGGGAATTGTCCGGTATAGGAAACAGGGAGCTGGTGGAACTGGCATGAGAGTATCTCACAAGTATAGAGAAATAGGCTTTCAATGGTAGCAACCATTAGTTTCTAGTAAGTACAGTTAATAAAATATGACAGTTTGATACTCTTTAGCATCAATCGACCTTCTGTTTGGCCATTTTGTCCACCATGTTGCAATGTATCTTTTATTCCTCATAACCCTATAAGGAGTCATATATGGGACACCTTTATGCCAAAGTGCAAATTGATCAAAGTTATTGTTGATTTTAAGATCATTTTTATGTGTGGCCAAATGTTCACTCTTTGGGAAAATTTGACCTAACTTTGAGACTATCACCGGCTATAATGCATCCACATAGACAAACAAAGGATATTAAAATGTTCACTGTTAAGATTAGTATTAAGGTCAGGCATGAGGTTACTAACAATTAAGGTTATGCATGATATTACTAAGGTTAAGATTAGTATTAAGGTCAGGCATGAGGTTACTAACGATTAAGGTTATGCATGATGTTACTAAGGTTAAGATTAGTATTAAGGTCAGGCATGAGGTTACTAACAATTAAGGTTATGCATGATGTTACTAAGGTTAAGATTAGGATTAAGATTAGGGTTTACATTAAAAAACAGACGTTTGCCTTTCTACAGAAACACATGTGCAACAGGTCTGCATCGCGTTGGAATAGAGAACAAAAACACAAAATGTCCATTTGGATCTGAATTTGCAAACACCAGGATGATTGTCAGCAATTTCTACGCACTTCCACCATCCCCGAAACCCGCCCTTGCAAAATCTACACTCTTTACATGCGTTTACGTGCGTTATTTGTTTATGTTTCATATAATTTGTTTTTTAAATTGAGTTCCCTCTAAACATAATTTCCCCTCGCATACATTCATACGTAATTCATTTTTACAAAATAGTTTCCTTCAAACGTAATTCATCCGTTTTAGGCTGGTACAGGGGCATCACCCTTGAGCTACTTAGAATAAAGTGTAACTACATCGAAACAACGACCTTCCAATTACAAGTCTGACTCCATAACCACTGAGCCATCTTCTGCCCAGACCTACCTGCTCATTGTGCCTTGGTGTGGTCAATGAGCCATCTTCTGCCCAGACCTACCTGCTCATTGTGCCTTGGTGTGGTCAATGAGCCATAACTTTAAGTCAATAATGCAAAAAGGTAGTTGTTCTTGTTTAAAAAATGAAACACAAGATATAATATATTTTATTTACAACATGCATAGTACGCAAGCAAAAGCTTCAGAGCTGTTAGTTCCTGAGTGTATGAACCATGTCACATTAAATTACAAGGCATGCTGGGATCTATGCATATACGATTTTGGTAAGTAAAATAGATTACAGTAAGGAACATGGTACTGTGTGTTACATTACGGTAACTGAATTGGCACTGTAAATTCAAAAACAGTTATATATTGTACTGTATAATGAATGACAGTACCTGTATTGTAAAATGAATTACAATAGCTACTGCTATGTAGTTACTAGTCAGTTGCTGCCAGTAAGTTATTGTACATTTTTCAATAAATGGTTTACAGTTTCGTCAGGAAATGGGAGTCTCGACATGCTGTTATTCTTAGTTGGTAAAACATAGACATGTTAAAACAGCCAGAAATAAATGGTGACAATTTGTACTTTTTTTTGTACTCTTGCCTCATATTTGTCATTCAATCATATTTTCATATGCCTTGAGTGTACAGCAAAAGTAACCATTGACTCAATACTTAAAGAGGGCGCCAGCAGTGTGGTAAAGGGGTGAAAGGTGATGAAAATTCAGGGGGGCCCTAAGAGGAACAGGGCATTAGAATTTAAATAATGTATGATTTATCATATTGGTGGGGCCCATGCAGGGTCTTTTACTTAAGGCCCATCCTGGCTTCACCACTAGATGGCACTGTGTATAACTAAATGATAGAGTTTAACCATTAGGGAAAAGTAGTGTATAGGCTGTATAACTGTACACACACATTTGCAACAAACAGTAAAAATGAAGACCAGGATATGTTTCACGTTAAATAAGCAGGAAACATGGTGTTTTGGTTGAAACAAGAGCTTTTAGTGTTAATTATTCTTTAGGGTCAAAAGTTGGGCTGTAGGCTTGTAATGACTCATGTAGGAATAACACACAGTCGGATATGTAAAAATGCACTCGGTCATTTCCGCTGATCCTCAGATCCAAACTGGTCACATGCCCCCTCCTCCCCCTCCTCCCCCACAGACACACTCAACTATGAGGCTCCATGTTTTACCTCAGCGTAAGAATGTCTCTGCTCCTGAGAAACCCTCCTGGTCTGCTGCTATTAAAACAATAACTTCAATAATAAACAGCTTCATTTTTTAAACAACAATCCCAACCTTGCTATGACATATGTAGGGCTGTCTCCTTTCCTGGGTAGGGTTTTGTAAAAGCCTACCATAATTACAGGCCTGTGTCATGCTCACAGGACAGAGCATAATGAATGGGCCAGCTGACTTATGCAGCACTGCACTGGCCTCTCTACTTCCGTCACCGGGCCGTAACCACACGCTTAGATAGCTACAGTAAGTTTGTGAGGAGCGCTAGTTCCCGTGACCATGCTGCGACACACAGGAAAGACTTGTATCTGCTGTGGCTCCCACCCCGGCCATCTGCGTGTCCCCCGAGACCCAAAACGGCGGGTCAGAAATAGGACAGCTTGAGTTTCCCACACAGAACTGGAAGAAATTGTAAGTTAAATTCTCCCTCAGGCATCACTTGGACCCATCTGGATGACCCAGTGGAGGACGGGACAAGGCGTTTTGTTATTGTTGTGGAAGTGGTCTGTGCACTAGTTTAGCATTCCATTTTATTAGATTTTACCTCATGACAAAGTAAGTCATATATTCACTCATTGTGAAAAATTGTCCTAAAGGAAAATGTCAGCCTACAATTTGTTTACAAAACTGAGCAATGAGAAACAAAAACCAAGCTGTGACATCATGCAGTTTGTGTGGGAATGGTGGTATTGGAAAGATGAGTTCAAGACTTGTTGAAACTGCTAGGGTTTGTAGACTTACATGTACTGTATGCATTATAAAAACAACTGTTCGGGTGGATTTTCATTCTAATTCTTAGACCAAATCTCATGGTACAAATAGGTTAGATTAGGCTTGTGAATTCTAAGAGACGGGGAGATCCTGGCCTGGGTACGAGCTGGGAAGCTATTCCACCCTGTTCTCATGGCAACATGTTTCAACCTCATCCTAACCTTAATGTCACCTTACCCTAAACTTAACCTCAATAACCTACCATGTTATGCCTGAACTAAACATTCTAAACAAGTCCTCTAAATTGTAACCGATTGGTCTAGTCTTGGAAATGTTCCAATAGAATGCTGATCCATACATACAAAAGCTCATTCATTGCCTTTTACAACACTTACAGGTCTATTATAGTCTATAGAGATATATCACTCCAAGTTAAACCAACTATACTTATTTCAGCACAAAACTAGGAGACATAATTTCAAGTCAACTTTGAAATACTCTCATTATCAAGCTGTGATACCAGAGGCCCATGGCGTTTTAAAGTGTTGGTAGCATTCCTAACAAAAATGTCTATATTAGGAAATGAATGGCCAGCACACTGAAATGCAGTGAAATGCAGTGAAATGTTTTGTTTTGAAGGCTTCCTAAAACATAGTCATTCACAAGTCAAACTGCCACTTTACCCAGACACGACCCAAACAGAAAAAACACACGTATGCAGTCAAGACGGCATTCCCTCATAGTGCCACAGTCCCCAGGAATGTCTGTAAACAAACTTTGCTTTAATAAGTAATATCTTTATGTTTGTGCAAGGATGCTTGTACAGTTAGTGTTTGACATGAAGAAAATAAAAAGTGTCCTAGAAAGGACTGCCAAAACATTACTGCAATCTCACTTGGCCCCTGGCCTGAGTTTTCACAAAGCGCTCTGTCTGTTGCTAATCAGAACCAACTGGAAGTAGTCTTTTCCAACTTAAGGGCAACGAAAAAAAAGAGCAGGCACAAGACAGATAGATAGTGAGAGAGCAAGAATAGATAGTCAGACAGAGACCGATAGGAGAGAGAGAGAGATAGATAAGATAGGGTGATAGCGGGACAGCAGATAGAAGAAATGTAGATAGAGGGTACGACTGTGGCTGGAGAGTGGGAGGGTGTTCAGAGAGGAAGTCGTCCCGAAAAGGAGGAGTAAGATAGTGGGATGATGAGCCGACGGGAGACTGAGAACGCCTTGGAGGAGCTGTGAGAGAACCAGGGGGAAAGATCATTCAGGATGTGACTCAGACTCCCTGTCAAAGTCTGGCCAGGAGTAGAGCGTAGGGGTATTGGACGGAGTAGAGGGGTGAGAAAAACCCCACCGCTGCTCCCACCCCTGATTCCAAGTATTCAGCGTCAGCATAAATCTTAATGCGATCAAGATGGAACCTCAAGCTATCGTTGGACTTCATACCAGGCTCCGGTGTTTAGGCTGGCTCCGGGGGCTCTCGCTTCCTTCCCTTGGCTTCCCAGGAATGGTTGCATCAGGAATGAATTGGATTTAAATCAGTTAACCCTAAGAGGGGATTCTAGACCTGGAGCTAGGACCAAAATCGCAGGAGAAAGGGGGGATCTGTTTCTAGCAAAAAGCTTGTGTGGTCGGATTCTACTCTGCCCGGATTTTGACAGATGGCAAATTCTTCAAACTCCTTGGCATGTTCATAATTTAGTTTTAACGAGTCAGCTTTATGCTGCCACTGTGTGGGACTTTCAACTAAAACAGAAGCAACAACGAACAAACAAATCTTACCTCTCAAATGGTATACGGATTACACTAGTGGAATAGATTTGACTTGTCATTTTGCACTGTGGTGCCTGTCCGAACTCACGTGCCGGCTAACGTCAGGGGCTGCAGTCACCAACGGACACCCTGGCTACTATCCAGCCCTGAGGATGCACAAGGTACAAACTGACTGAAAGCCTAAATCTTGTTGTGAGGTTACCTTCTGGATGCATTCGCCCACATACACAGAGAGTGAGACACATACACATTCTTTTTACACTGACAAAGCTTAAAATGGACTGTATTTTACATTTAGTTTTATACATTTCTCAATGGTATATCAAGAGCCCCTGATGGTACAGATACAGTACAGTAAACTAGTATTTGTGTATTTTGGTTTTGATACTGGAAATCATTATGTATTGATAGGTGAAGAAGCAGATGGAGCAGCATTGAACAGTTACTCTTCTAAAATTAATACTGTTGTGTATTAATTTTAGAAGAGTAACTGTTCAATGCTGCTCAATACATGATTAAATACTTAATACACACATTTGAGTTGGAGGGAATGATCAGCTAATCATCGAAAATAAAGAGGTAGATATGTCATTTGATAATTCATACCACAAAATCATATCACAGTATCACAATATCAGTTTGCTCTGCCAGAACAAGCTATTGTTTTGTACCTTGTGCACTATGAATTTGAATAGCAATATACTGTATATTAAATCCAGAGAATTCTAAGAATCGAAGTGCATTATTTCATGTATCATGACCATTTTTAATAAAGAAGTCCCTGGAAATTCCCAGCATCAACAATTCTGTTAGTAACCGGTTCAATGTTATTCATGTGACAGTGGTTTCTTTATGACCTCTCTGATGAAAACAAATTGAACTGAGGCATTGTTGTTCCTCTTGGGCAGCCTATCATACTAATTACAACTTTAACTGGATGCCATGGTGCAGATCTTCTGCCAAAATCAATTTGCTGTGGGTAAAAGGGGTATGTACTGAGACTTGCCAACTCTGTGTCAATGTCCAAATGGGTCAAATGTTGTGTCTGAAAATTCAGGAGGGTGAGAAGCCAGTCACTTTTCCAAACCAGTCAAAAAGGAATATAAAACCACCGTCTGATAAATTGATTTAATTCAAAATCTCTATCTTCTATTTTCTGTTTTAATAGCAGCCATTCTACAGTACTGTAGGTAAATATTTTGTGTTGTAAGGTAAACATTGGATTCAGCCTAAAATGTGAAAATTTTGCAATATCAGCATGACATGGGGTTCGTAACTATAGCAATAACTAGGGATCCTGTCAGCTTACAAAGAGACGGCTGAGTTTACACAATTTAAAACTAAAAGAAACAGAACATAATTACAGCAGTGTTATTACACTTCCTGCTTACTCTGCCCCCTGATGTTTATTGTCAGACTAACATAACTTCCATGATTACCTGCTCCCAGAGCAGCTCATAACCTGAGTCATTGATTTCCACTCCATCTTTACAGGAATCTAAGTAGAGCGGCGGGTCCACCATTTTGGTTCTACATCTTCAAAGGGCTCTATGGGATAGCAGTAAAGCTTGGCGACTGGTCCACCATTTTGGTTCTACATCTTCAAAGGGCTCTATGGGATAGCAGTAAAGCTGGGCGACTGGTCCACCATTTTGGTTCTACATCTTCATAAGACTCTATGGGATAGCAGTGGGAGACCGCCCACTATGCCTGTTGCCGTGGGAAAAAGAAGTTGGGAGGATCACGTGACCCACCGCTCAGGTTTACAATACAGTTACGATGACCTGGACCTTGTCTGTTGCCATGTTGTCAGCAGTGACAGGCCTCAGCCTCGGGTTGCATCGGGCGGGTCCAAGCAGGGGCGCAGAGTTAGATGTGCCTCCATGCCAGAGTGCTGTCATCAGCCATGCCCCAACGGCTTCAATGATGGCCCGGGTCACACAGCAGATTTAGTGAACTCACTTAACATGGAGACCGATGGTAATCACTTTGAGCCAGGGCATGTGGTTTCAGAATGCGACCGTGATTCATCTGTCCCTGTGTTCGAGACCGGACTGGAAGGCTGCTCTGATAATGCCGCCTTGGACAATGACCTAACTGAATGTCTGACGGTGTCTGGAAGAACGGCGGACACTGGCGAGGACTCGGTTGGCAGGCAGCTTCTCAGTGACCCCAGTGACTGGATTCTTCAGCCGGAGCCAAACATCATCTGCACTGCTGATAGTCGTCATGAGGACGAGAATAGGCCCACTGATAAGGAGCGTCCCAACGTTGTGGACGACAGTGCCCAGCCTGTTGTTCAGACTCTCTCTGTTGACGAAGGACAAAGAGCCCATTCAGACAATGGACGTTCAATGGCTTGCTCTGTTGGTGAGCAAACTGGCAGCCATCCAGAACTCCAGGAGAAAGCGTTCAACCACACACACCGTCACAGTAAACCTGCAGACCCTCTACAGCAAACGCAGACACAGTCTCATCATACTGAACTCGAACCCAGAGAGGACATCTCCATCTTGGATAAAAGCTGCATTGCTGGCCAAGGTGAAAGACATGGCGAAATGCAGCTGGAGGGTGTTCTTCTGGATTGCTCAAACAAGCCAGATGGCGAGCGTGATGTAATGTCAGATGTTAATACTGAGACATCGAAGGCCCCTGTTGCAGAAGTTACTGAGGAGGAAGCCATGGAGCAAAGATATGCTGAGGACAAGGCCTCAGAGAGTAAGGCTGAAGACAGAGCTGTAGACACTAACGGATTAGTTGTTCGGAGGAATGATGATGAAATTGCCGATGAATCCGACCAGTTTCTGAGGGGACATTGTTCTGTGTCAGTGGATGATTGTCGCTCAGAGCAAAAGCAGTGTGAGAGCCCAGGGACTGATGGTACGCCGGGTTGTGAAAGAGCGCCGGAGCAGACGGAGTTGGGAAAAGACGATGTTAAAGTGGTATACCTGGAAATGAACCGAGGTGAAGAAAGGGTCAGTGGAATAAACAGAGAGAAAGACAATAAAAGTGAAGTCTTTGTGAATGCAATGTGTGTCACAGTACAACGTTCAGAGGGTCTGGACAGTAGCCCCTCACCTGGACAGCAGAATGCTGAAGTCTCTAAAACGCCAACTGTAGAAGGTGCATATATTCCCACAAAACAGATGCATTCTGATGACACCACAATGGAAAATATGTGTGGTGTCTCGGTGTCTACAGACACGACATCTTCAGAAGAACAGGCCTCTGCTTTGACTGTCCAAGGTCAAAGACAGTACACCGAAGGCAGCTCAAAACTAGACACCATCCATGAGATTAACCAGTCAGAGGCCGCTGACACCCAAACGAACACGTGCAATCAATCCCGTTCTTTTCAGGAGGCAGATGAGCCTGTCCCGGGGAGATACCATGGAAACCAAGCTCCATTTAGTACAATGGGTGAGTCACCTGTTGCAGCAGATGGTCAGAAAGAACAGAACAGACCTGGTGAGCCACAGGAAATTAAGGAGTTAACTGAGGAAGTACGGCAGGCAGGTAACCGCAGCAACACTCACATCCTCGATGTGAACAGAGAAGCAAAGTCCAGGGATGACAAGGTGGAGGACCATATGGTGAAACTTCGCACGAGAAAGGTACAAAAATGTTCACTATGTGTGAGTGTGTGACTGAAAGTGTTTCAATGTGTGTCTGAGTGTGTGTATTTACCCTATGTGCTGCATGTTACTATTGTTTATTAGTACATGTGTCAGAGTGGTACTGCACTACTTGAAATATAGCCGTTATGTTACAGTTACTGACAGTTATTGGGCAGTTGAATATTAAGCCCAGCGCACAAATAACGTTGCCTCGCGCTGCGTCTGGCATGGCTCTCGGAAAACAATGACTTCACTTTCGAATGCTTGGCGATCTGCGACAACACTAAAGGGATCTGTAAAATGTTATAAACTTTCACAACATTCTGCTGCGAATCGAGTTCCTATAAGGGCATGGAAGCTGTGTGTAAAGGCTTTGGAAACAAACTGCTGTGGGTGTCAGTCCCTGGAGCAGCTAAAGCGGCCTCAGCAATCATCCCTGAGGTAAACGTCTCAGCTAAGCCAAATACCTCAAACTGTTTATACACCATTAGTGCTAGCTAGCCGTCAAAACACAAAAACACCTTGCATTAAGCACATCATAAACATAGCCAACCTGTCAAAGTCCAGGCTTGCGCTGTTTACAAAATTAGCCATTGTGTTGCTTGCAAATCATACCAAATATGTCGCACTGGTGTTTACACAAAATTAGCCCTGGTGCTAGCCTGTCTGGAACAACCGTAAGCCAAATACCTAAGGCTGTTATTTCGTAGTTGGCAATAGTGCCCTGATGGACACACCAGAAAAATCTAAATACCTCAGACTGTTTATCTACTATTAGCCATGGCTTTAGTCTTTAGCAAAACAACCACAAGAAAGCTTTTTTTAACAGAGCCATTAAGCCTATTTATGAGACGGTCTAAAATAAAAGGCATGTAATTTTCACAAGAATCTGCCCAAGCACAACATTTATGCTACTTAACTCTTCGGCTTGCAGCCAGTACAGTGTGATATTGGTCACTGTGTTTGTTGCTCACCTTGTAAACTTTTAAGACTTTTTGATGTTTGGTGAAACTCGTACATTGTCAGAGGTGTGACATTTTCTAAGCTACAATGACGTGGTCCCTTTTTTGTGAGTACTGGGTGTAGTCTTGAAGTGTTCTGGACTAAATGCTGAGGCATCCTGCGTTGACACCGGCCCAAAGATATCCTCCAGTACACTCTCTAGACAAGTAATCAAAGGGCTGTGAAATTACAGGATGGCTCCAGGCATGTCCCTAATTTGTAGCATTTTATATTATTATTTGTAGTACTGTATACATTTTTAGCTGTAAGAAATATCAGATGAGACCTTGCCAAAAACAGTTCCAAAGCCAGTGAGATCCCTTTAGAAAACAAGGGAACCCAATAAAGCTTTCATTGTAGACGTTTCCTGTTTCAATCTCGACAGCAGAAAGAAAACCCAATGATTTTTAAGGTGATTTGCTAAATCTTCTCCGTTCATGAGAGTGTGTGACGCCAGCACGATCTGCCAGATGGGAAAGGCATAGTCATGACATCAGAACCGCGATGTTTGAGAAAGTTTGTGCTGAATGATGCCAATTTACTCTGATAATAGAATACTTATTAACTGGAGCAGGTCAGTAAGAGATGTTCCAGATCTGACTCGACTATTCCTCCTCCCCCTCTCCCTTTCTTTCTCTCTTTCTACCCCCCCCCCATTCCAATTCCCACACCTCTGAGTTAATTGAGGAATATAATGTTCCTCGTATCCAATAAATCAGTGCGTTAAATCACCACCGTGTAAATGGTGAGAGATGTAACAGATATGGAGCGCTGTATGATTTGTTTTGGCAACACACCTCAAGCTCTAAAATAGGTTGACTTCGAAGGCGCTCAGACCCAACACATTGCTACACCCCTTGCCTAGTGACCGAACTGGCAAATTTATTTTTCCCCCATTTTCCTCACTTCCCAATTCCCACTAACCCTGCCTTGTCGGCAGCTTCGCAACTCCTTGGTCTAATCTGTCGGATGGCGAGGGGAACGCACATGGTTCATCCAACCACATGTCGCCCTGCCGCCAATTCTTTGCACTGCTCATCCAACACGGAAGATTTTAGTCAGATCATGCACGGGATGATTACGTTCACCAACTATACATCCCCGATTGAACAGGCGCCCGATCTGGACACAAGGAGTCGCTGGAGAGTAACGTGGCAGGACAGATAATCTCACTTATCTAACCCAGAGCCCTTGAGAGAGAGTCGTGTCATCTCCGTTCACCTCATCAGGCAGAAGTTAGTTAAAAGTTTTTATTTCTTACAGTAGTTTATATCATAAAGTTTATTCATTGCTGTCAAATAACATATTTTAAAATAGATGACAGCACACTGATCATCATGTTTGCTGTCCAATTAATTTCCCTCAACTGCCGTCAGTCATTAGGCTCAAAGATAATCTGACTGGATCAACATTCACATCATACCTTCGTTGAAGGTATCTGAAAGTAAATTGAATTGAATTAACAACGGCCCTGTTTCAGGTTATGACTAAGTCAATAGCTAGCTTAAGCTGCACATCAATATGACTATTAGGTGCCAATCTGCCATTAGTCACTTTAACCTTCTAATTTCAGGTAATATTTTACCATATTATTATTCAATGCTATGTTGTAAATATTACAGAAATTGAACATGTCAATTTACTGCACTTTAAACAGCTTTCATATTATAGATCATACCCCAAATTACCCGCTAGGAACTATTAAGACCCATGAACCATGTGACTATATCATGTGACTGTAGTTTGTTTTTCCCTCCATTGATGCAACTCGCTCTCAAGGGCTCTGATCCAACCCAAATCTCAGGTAGCGCTATGCCAATTTGGGGAAAGTCAGAGAACCCAGTCAGGCTCGAACCACTAACTGTCATGACGTAGTCTGTCCTGCAATGCAGCGACTTAGCCCACTACGCCACGCAGACCCCCAAAATACTGTATTTTAATAGATCCATCTTTGTCTTCTTAATTGATTGATATCTTCATTTTCCTTTCTGTCTTCAATATCGACTGTGCTGGGTTTTAGAGCAGTGTTTAGAGCAAATATTACTTAATGCTGATAAGTTCCATTGGTTCAAATCCTGTTTGCAGGCTAATGTTGCATAGCCTTAACACATTGCCTATTCTGCTACAAAAAACGTTACCAGCTGATAAGATGATAGCCTTCAGTCTTGCATTGTGCATAGCACTGCGATACCCAACATAATAATTCTTACGTAGAAAAGATTGTTTGAAAGAATGTTTTTCAATGTGTGTCTACCAAAAACACATATTTTCATAAGTGACTCATCCACAGCGACCTACAGTAGTGAGTGCATAATTCCGTACGGGCCTCATCCTATAAATCAAAGCCCCAACCACGGTGTTGCAAGCCAGTCGCTCAACATACAAAGTCCCCTTTCATAGCATCTCTCCTCTCTGAGTCCTGATTTCAACTTCACACCCGAGGCTCTACC
The DNA here is from genome assembly GCA_016801145.1 of Umbra pygmaea. Classification (NCBI taxonomy): domain Eukaryota; kingdom Metazoa; phylum Chordata; class Actinopteri; order Esociformes; family Umbridae; genus Umbra; species Umbra pygmaea. The sequence continues at coordinate 2,566 of JACXGM010024703.1, read as the reverse complement.
TGACAGATATACTGCAGTGACTAGTGACTGAAGGAATGTGTAGTAAGAATGTAAATGTAGGCCTATCATTTCAATACAGCTGCTGTAGCTCCTCTTTCTTATAGGATTAACCAGATGAATCCTAAACCAAAGCCCACCTGTTGTTATTAAAGTCAAATGAAATGGAAATCATATATTATACGTCTGTTTTTAATTTTCTCCAGGGCACAGAGGCTTGCATCACTGACCCATTCCACCACAGTGACCTACCGCTCTGCCACTGGCAGTTTAGATCCCTCTCACCCAAAACATCCTGACACTAGAGTCATTCTTTTCCTTGTGTTGTCAGTAACTGTCTGTTTGTGCAAATTACTGCAACATGGTAACACTCACCACAACAAGTGCAGTTTCATCATTTTCCTAAATCTCAATATACATAGTATAATGACACTGCACATTTGTTTATTGTTTACCTTCATTTAAAAAGAAGATTACAGCCTGAGACCAATGTATTTCTTTAGCTTAGATACTCAATTATGAATAATAGTTACATTCAACAATACAAGGGTCATTTAGCATGCATTTAAATCTTCCCATAATAATAGTTACATTCAACAATACATGGGTCATTTAGCATGCATTTGACTCTTCCCATAATAATAGTTACATTCAACAATACATGGGTCATTTAGCATGCATTTGACTCTTCCCATAATAATAGTTACATTCAACAATGCATGGGTCATTTAGCATGCATTTGACTCTTCCCATAATAATAGTTACATTCAACAATACATGGGTCATTTAGCATGCATTTGACTCTTCCCATAATAATAGTTACATTCAACAATACATGGGTCATTTAGCATGCATTTGAATCTTCCCATAGGAACCAACTTCTAGCTTTAGGTTACTCTGTAGCATTCCAAGAGCGAAGGGCCTGGTAGACACTGGATTTCCTTAACTCTGAATGAACACAAGGTATTTCTAGGACAATCTTGTGAGTGCGTTTTATTTTTCTATTCACTTTAGAAGTAAGATAAATACATGTATTTTATTTACTCACTGTTTAAATTCTGCTATATGTTATGATGATCATTCAAACTGCATGGCACCAATGTTAGTATGTACATTTTCATAGCAATAAATTAAGTTTTAATTCTGAAGGACCAATGCACAATGCTGCCATAGGTTAGGCATACAAAACAACAGAGACAAGTTTGTCCCAGCATACACTACGATTACTGCTTTTGCCACTGCAATACCAGAGATTGTTGCTCATTTTTAGACAGGGTGACCATTTTAGCTGTTTCTTGCCCACTGCCCCACAGAGAAGTTAGGTTCCTGACAATCTTTTTTTATTTGAAATGCATGATAGGGGAAAATTATGTTTTCTGCAGAGAAGGCAATATGTAAATTTGTATTTTATATTTCTATGTTTGTATATGATTTATTGTTGCAAAACAGGGCTCAGTTCTACAAGATCCATTGGTCTCAACTCATTTCCTCTGTTTAAAGAAAGGTAAATAAAATAAATGAGGGGCGAAGCCAATTAACAGGCTGTAGTTCAGGCAGAGTCAACTCCAGAGTCAACTCCGGCCCTCAAAGCCAGTTCCACTTTGTGTTTTCATTGCAACTCTCTAATTTGGGACTTGTTTAGACCTGGTACACCAGGTGGGTGCAATTAATGATGAGGTAGAACAAAAACCAGCAGGCCCTCGTAGTGTTAGAGTTGACTAACCCTGCTGTAGAGGCTCGATCGACAATCAGAAAATAATGTGGATGGGTTTTAAAATAAGGCTGTCGCTGGAAATATTTCTGTGATATTAATGAGGTAATGTAGTAGTGGCGAAACAGGTGGCTAACTCGAATGATGCTAAACACCTGTCACATCTGAGTGTGTGAGTCATTAGAGGGAAGAGCTTTCATTTGGACAAACAGGCATAGAGAGAGCTTCAGCAAGATACAGAGAGAGTATGATAGAGTGAAAGAGAGAAGAGAGAGCTTCAAAGAGATACAGAGAGAGGATGAGAGAGTGAAAGAGAGGAAGAGAGAGTGAAAGAGAGAATGAGAGAGTGAAAGAGAGGAAGAGAGAACTTCAGAGAGAGGATGAGAGAGTGAAAGAAAGGAAGAGAGAGTGAAAGAGAGGAAGAGAGAGTGAAAGAGAGGATGAGAGAGTGAAAGAGAGGAAGAGAGAGTGAAAGAGAGGAAGAGAGATTAAAAGAGAGGAAGAGAGAGGATGAGTGAGTGAGTGAAAGAGAGGAAGAGAGGATGAGAGAGGATGAGAGAGTGAAAGAGAGGATGAGAGAGCTTCAGCGAGCTACAGAGAGAGGATGAGAGAGTGAAAGAGAGGAAGAGAGAGGAAGAGAGAGTGAAAGAGAGAGGAAGAATGAGTGAAAGACAGGAAGAGAGAGTGAAAGAAAGGAAGAGAGAGTGAAAGAAAGGAAGAGAGAGTGAAAGAGAGATACAGAGAAAGGATGAGAGAGTGAAAGAGAGGATGAGAGAACTTCAGAGAGAGGATGAGAGAGTGAAAGAAAGGAAGAGAGAGTCAAAGAGAGGAAGAGAGAGTGAAAGAGAGGATGAGAGA
>JACXGM010024702.1:0-15618 GCA_016801145.1 Umbra pygmaea | reverse complement strand
CTGATAACTCCGCCCCCTCTATCTTGACTGAATGCACTACAGTTCCCCAGCAGCCGCACATCAGCAGGCAGCTGATCGAAGTTTTGCAAAGGTAAACAAAGATCTTGATGTTTGAATAAGTACTAAACACTATGTCTATAAAGGCAATATTTTACATATTTGATGTCTGACTGAGACATGTGGGACGAGAGACGTCTAGAATTTGCCATCTAGTTATTGTCAATATACAGTCTACACTTAAATAGCCTGTGCATACACATTTCATCTTTTGTAAATTGCGATTTTGCCCAAATGTATTTTACAAAAGAAAAAACTGAGCACCCATATAGCTACAACAAACTAGTTTGTAACCTGTTGATGAAAATGTAATGTGATGCCGCCGGTGCCGTTTTAAATACACAATTGCCTACATTTGCTGGTCTAAAACCCGTAACTGCATTTGAGTTTGACATTTGTAAAAAAGTAATACAACAACATATAATTAGTTTTTACCATTGGGAAATCATAAGCGCAGGTGTGCCCCCACGCTGTTTCCTAATGGAACTTACACAAAGCGACAAGTGATATTCGTCATAGGTAACATATTTATTTTTTGATTTGTGATGGCTGATACGCTTAATTTATTAACATTAAATCATGTTATGGTAATAATATTAAATAATGGTTAATTCGAGGCTGTTAGCTTTCTAGTATAGCTCATTTTTCTATTTACAGTATAATATTCTTTACTGTAATGTTGCAGTAGTAAAAACACATTACAGAATCAGATCACTGTGAAATCTTTATATTTTATCATGAAGAATGTAATTCTTTTTTTGATCCAACAACAAAAACAATATTATGGTGAAAAATGTTTACAATTTAAAATAACTGTTTTCTATTTGAATATATTTTAAAATGTAATTTATTTCTGTGATCAAAGCTGAATTTTCTGCATTATTACTCCAGTTAAGTATTCTTCAGTGTCAAGTGATCATGCAGAAATCATTCTAATATGCTTTTCACTGCAACTGTACTTTTCACACTATTATATATATATATATTTAATTGATGGCTTATTTTAGGGAATGTGTAGTGAATAAGAGACCAGTGGATCACAGTAATAAACGTCTTCAAGCACATGGCACACAGAAGGTTGCTGTTATAATAAGTTTGAACGATGCCCTGAAACCCTGTATATCTATACTATTATTTGGCTGTTATAAATAGTGAGTATATTATATATATATATATATAAAGAGGGGGTGCCCTTTTTCCAGTTTTGACACGTGCCCCTCAAAAGGTCTGTGCACGGCCCTGATTCAAATGTAATACCACAACTGGGATAAAACTGAGCAGACAAAGTTCATTGTAACCAAAGGAAATGGAGAACCACTTTTTGGCAAATTGATGCTCATAGGAGTTTTAGGTATTGAACAGTGTTCTCCAGGCAGATCTGTCTTAGAGGCAGAAATTATTGGATTGGTTGATCCAAAACTGAGTGCGGACTTCATATGTCATCGGAAATGTGCACATGAGCATAGTTTTCTCAGTCTTTAATCATATCTAACCCTACACCTAACCTTAACCCTAACCTTAACCCCACTGGAGTGGTAAAATGTAATCCTGTGCTATATATTGTTACGGCAGCCCAGAGAGGAATGGCGTGGCCATTGTACTGAGAAATTGACTTACTGAGTATTGGCTGTATTAATGTTATATTGTGTTTCTTATACATAATGGCCAGTACTTATGTACTCTTGTTTATAATCTGGTATGTGCATTGTGCAATTTTGGCGCCTTCCTCTGTTCACCTGGAGCTATAGTCAGGTCTATTATAGTTAATATAAGGCTTGTGTGGTTTAATTCCTAATGACATGCAGCCGGTATACTTGGTCTCTATTTAAGCTTGGGTGAACAGGAGAAAGGCACGGTCATTGATGATTGTCACACGTTTGTTTGATTATTGTCTTGTTGGTGCTGACGTCCAGGTATGAGTGTCTTTTGTTATGTAAGGAATGTGATACTCTAAGGTCCAGGTGTATGCTCTGTACATGTAGCTTTACCCATCTATGCCGCGTCAGAGCATAGGTTTTAGGTATACTCACTGTGCACTCCTGTATGGATCAGTTGAGTTCAGTCGTACGCTCTTTACCTATTCATGTCTCTAGAAGCACAAGTATCCACTAAATGTATGTTCATTGTGCATATTCCAACCCGAATCCAAAAAAGTTGGGACACTGTACAAATTGTGAATAAAAACAGAATACAATGATGTGTAAGATTTAAATTTCAATATTTTATTCAGAATACAACATAGATGATATATCAAATGTTGAAACTGAGAAAATGTATAATTTCAAGGGAAAAATAAGTTGACTTCAAATATCAAGCCAACAAATAATCTCAAAAAAGTTGGGATGAGGCCATGTTTACCACTGTGTGGCATCCCCTCTTCTTTTTATAACAGTCTACAAATGTCTGGGGACTGAGGAGACAATTTGCTCAAGTTTAGGAATAGGAATGTTGTCCCATTCTTGTCTAATACAGGCTTCTAGTTGCTCAACTGTCGTAGGTCTTCTTTGTCCCATATTCCTCTTTAAGATGCACCAACTGTTTTCTATGGGTGAAAGATCTGGACTGCAGGCTGGTCATTTAAGTACCCGAATCCTTCCTCTACTCAGCCATGATGTTGTAATTGATGCAGTATGTGGTCTGGCATTGTCAAGTTGGAAAATGCAAGGTCTTCCCTGAAAGAGACAATGTCTGGATGGGAGCATATGCTTTCCTAGAACTTGGATATATCTTTCAGCATTGATGGTGCCTGTCCAGATGTGTAAGCTGCCCATGCCACACGCACTCATGCAACCCCATACCATGAGAGACGCAGGCTTCTGAACTGAGCGCTGATAACAACTTGGGTTGTCCTTGTCCTCTTTAGCCCGAATGACATGGGGCCCTATCTTATACCCAGCGCAATTGACTTTTTACACAAACGCATGTATCATTCCTATCTTACACCCGACGCATATGGGACTTTTCCACAGACGCGCGTCGGTAAATTATGGAATGAACTTGCGTTCGTTGGATGGTTCAGCGAAAAGAAGAGGCGTGTTCTGGCGCAAACGTTTCCTGGTGCTATCTTGCAGTCCACGAAAACAATTCTGCCACTGACCAGGAAAAACCTGGTTTAAAGTCAGTGGCATGCTATTCATATGCTATTTTAAGGGCGTATGCTTAACCATAATGTAGCGTGTGCACAACGCGCATACTTTTTGCTCCTCTCATCTACACAAATGCAGCAGTTCTTTATTATTGCAATACATAATTAGAAGGAAAAATATTACCACACGTGGAAGTTATTGTGGTGTCCGAAAATGTGAAAAATAGGTATACATCTAGTGTACACATTTACTCAAATTATTCATAATGAATTATTTGCACTGATATACATCAACCTCAAGGGAACCCATTCAATCAACAAGTATACACACGTAATTTGCGATGCTGATAGTAAAATCACTCATGTCTTTACTCAGAATTACTCAGGCTCAAGCCACGACTCATTTATGGCAACTTTGCCATGAAGAATTCTCCTTGGATGGGTGGCTGTGAAGGGGACAACAGCTATCCATTAAAGACATGGTTAATGATGACACAATTTATGATGCCAGCAAGTGTGTAAAATGCTGTTTAATCAAAAACCACACAAACACGCAGTGTAGCCTAATTGAACGAACATTTGGCACACTGAAAATGCGCGTCAGGTGTTTGGATAGAACAGGTACACTACTCAAGTGGCAGCATTCTTTGTGGCTTGTTGTATTTTACGCAACATTTCCATGAATCATGGATGTGTTGTGCCAGCCACTTAAATGCCCAGAAATGCAGAACGGGAGTGGAAAGTTTATTTGACAGAAGAGTAATCTCGGTCTAATGTTAGACTACATTGCAAAAATATTACCATGCATTCAAAACCTCGTGATTCAGTGAGAGTGAGTCCAAAACATCGGAAAGTAGGCTATGTCTTGTGACATTTCTTTATTTACATTTTGTAAAAAGAAAAATCAATAGAAAATCGCCGTTATAATAGCAATCCGCCATGGAACAAGCGCGCCTGCTCTTAAAGGGAATGTGAGATGACGATCTGATTGGCTTGTTGCACGTTACGCCCAAACCACACCTATGACTAATGAAGCTACTTTAGAGCTACCCATTTTAGATATGCGTCGGGCGCAAGAATCATTTATCACAGCGGTAAAATAGCAACAGCACCCGGGACCCTCCCACAATGTAACTTGCGTTTCGCGTTTGATACTTGCGTTTCAGATCGTTAAAATAGGGCCCATGGCGTCGCAGTTTCCTAAAACACACTTCAAATTTTGATTTGTCTGACCACAGAACAGTTTTCCACTTTGCCACAGTCCATTTTAAATTAGCCTTGGCCCAGAGAAAACGCCTGTGCTTCTGGATCCTGTTTAGATATGGCTTCTTTTTTGACCTGTAGAGTTTTAGCTGGCAACGGCGTTTGGCACGGTGGATTGTGTTCACCGACAATGTTTTCTGGAAGTATTCAGTAGCATTCCTGTATGTGATGCAGTGCCGTCTAAGGGCCCGAAGATCATGGGCATCCAGTATGGTTTTCTGGCCTTGACCCTTACGCACAGAGATTGTTCCAGATGCTCTGAATCTTTTGGATGATATTATGCACTGTAGATAATGATAACTTCCAACTCTTTGCAATTTTTCTCTAAGAAACTCTTTTCTGATATTGCTCCACTATGTTTTGCCACAGCATTGGGGGAATTGGTGATCCTCTGCCCATCTTGACACAACCATGAAGTGGAACAAAATTTATTGGATATTTTAAACTTTTTTAACAAATAAAAACCTGAAAAATTGGGCATGCAAAATTAGTCAGCCCCCTTAAGTTAATACTTTGTAGCGACACCTTTTGCTGCGATTACAGCTGTATGTCGCTTGGGGTATGTCTCTATCAGTTTTGCACATTGAGAGACTGAAATTTTTGCTCATTCCTCCTTGCAAAGAAGCTCGAGCTCAGTGAGGTTGGATGGAGAGCGATTGTGAACAGCAGTTTTCAGTTCTTTCCACAGATTCTCGATTGGATTCAGGTCTGGACTTTGACTTGGCCATTCTAACACCTGGATATGTTTATTTGTGAATCATTCCATTGTAGATTTTGCTTTATGTTTTGGATCATTGTCTTGTTGGAAGACAAATCTCCGTCCCAGTCTCAGGTCTTTTGCAGACTCCATCAGGTTTTCTTACAGAATGGTCCTGTATTTGGCTCCATCCAACAATCAATTTTAGCCATCTTCCCTGTCCCTCCTGAAGAGAAGCAGGCCCAAACCATGATGCTGCCATCACCATGTTTGACAGTGGCTATGGTGTGTTCAGGGTGATGAGCTGTGTTGCTTTTACGCCAAACATAACGTTTTGTATTGTTGCCAAAAAGTTCGATTTTGGTTTCATCTGACCAGAGCACCTTCTTCCACATGTTTGGTGTGTCTCCCAGGTGGCTTGTGGCAAACTTTAAACGACAATTTTTATGGAAAAGAAAGCGAAAAAAGAGACGAGGATCCCGCGGAGGATACATTGCCAAACTGAAGGCCTGCCTACGGACTGGAATCTCACTTCGTGGCGTCCCTGCTGCCTGGCACCTGCGGGGTGCGGTGTATCGTTGGCTCTGTCCTGTTTTCCCCCGGCTTCAGATTCAGGTTACTCTGGCTGCTCTCCAAAGTAGTCTCCACTCTCGGCCGCAAGGTGCTAATATCGGAAATCTCCGCTCATTAAGAAAAGCGTCCTCATCTTACGCTTCAATTCCTCCTCCGAAGATGGCGCTGATAAACGCCCGCTCTGTGGTGAATAAAACCTTTTTATTAAATTATTTTTACTCTTCACTCAACCTGGATTTTATGTTCATCACAGAATCCTGGATAAAGGTTAGCGATTTAACTCCCTTCTAAGAACTGGTTCCACCGACCTCTACATTTTAACTCTCCTCGCAGTAGTGGACGTGGGGGCGGGTTCATAACAATTTTAAGTAACTCTCTCTCTTCACGCTGCCGGCTTGTCCACATAGCCCATTTTTCAAGCTTTGAAGCTCAATTCCTCCACCTTGACTGGAACGGTCCTATAGGTTCAGCGGTGATCTACCGCCCTCCTAGCTCTAATAAGGATTTTATTCAGCATTTTACGGAGTTTGTTGGCAATATTGCCACAAACTATGACCGCTTTCTATTGGTGGGTGATTTTAATATCCATGTGTGCTGCCCCGCAATTAATCTAATTGCTGCCTTTAATCTATCACAGTGGATTAAAAACTCCACCCATATCCAGGGCCACACATTGGACCTCATATTATCCTTTGGACTTGATGTGACTGACATTGTTTTTTCAGACTCAGTGCTTTCTGATCATAAACTGATTTTATTCTCTCTGTCCCTCCCAGAGCTCTCCCAGCTCACTATTGCACCCATTAGATTGTTGCGGTTCTACTCCTCCCATTTTAGCACTAATTTCAAACTGTGCTTTACTCAACTCTGCTCACAGTTGCACCTAGAACAACCATTGCCTGATCTGGATGTAGACCAACATCTCAGCCTTCTAAACTCTGTTTGGCTTAGGGTTTTAAATATAACTGCTCCCCTAAAGCCTTTCAAATGCAAACCAAAATCTCAAATGTGGCATAACTCTGACACTCGTCACCAAAGACAATTCTGTAGAAAGGCAGAACGCAAATGGAAACGGGACAGGCTACAGGTCTCATTCCATATGTTCAAAGACTCTCTTACTGCATATACACACATTTACCTGTATATATAGTATATAGATATATTTATATAGATATATTTGTATCTGTTCTGCTCCTTGTGATGATTTGTGTTTCTTTAATCTTGGATGATTGGATTTTATGTAAAAGCCTAACCAGGGACGCGGGCCGCAAACTAGCTTTACGCTATATGCCCTATGTACACGGCATCGTTTGTCTGTGTATAACAATGCCTAGTGTATTGTCCCAGTTAAATAAATAAACAAACAAACATACAAACAAACATACCAGAATGCTGCAAAGTCTGCAAAAGCAGCTTATTTTTCAAATCTAATTGAACCTAATCACTCCAACCCCAAGGTCCTGTTTTCAGTCATTCAAGCTGTTATAAACCCTCCTGTTAACACATTGTCTATTTCCTCAGAGGCTCTATGTGAAGACTTCCTAAGATTTTTTATTAACAAAATCACTAAACTACGACTTAGTGTCTCTCCTAATTCATATATCACTCCGATCTCAACACCTGTTGCTGGCGTTTGGGAGGTTTTTGATCCTATCAACCTCGAGTCACTAAAGGACATGATTGTCAAGCTCAATCCGTCACTCTGTCCTATTGATATTATCCACCCGAGATATTTAAAACATATCATTGAATCAGCTGGGCCAGGTATGGTTTCTTTTATAAACAAGAGTCTCAAATCAGGCTCTGTTCCTGCCAATCTTAAAGTGGCCACGGTCACACCTCTACTTAAGAAGCCTTCACTAGATCCCTCTGTTTTAAAAAAATTCTGACCCATTTCTGTTTTACCTTTCATTTCGAAACTATTAGAGAAAACTGGGTTAAATCAACTCCAACATTTTTTGTCAAACAATAGTATTTTTGAGGTCTTTCAATCTGGTTTTAGGTCTGCCCACAGCACTGAGTCCGCCCTCCTGAGAGTGCTAAATGATATTTATCTCTCTACGATGATTCCGAAGACACCGTTGTTCTTGTTCTCCTAGACCTCTTGGCAGCCTTCAATACCATTGACCACCCTACTCTCTTAGCTAGACTAGAGTCCTGGGTGGGTCTAAGAGCATCGGTTTTGACATGGTTTCAGTCATACCTGCCTGACAGGAAGTTCTCAGTAAAGATGGGCAACTTCTCCAGCTCTATGACACCCTTCACATGTGGGCTTCCGCAGGGCTCCATCTTGACCCCTTCTTTATTTTCTCTCTATATGCTACCTCTGGGCTCCATCCGTTTCTTTCCATTTTTATGCAGATGACACCCAAATTTACATCCCTATGAAGAGAAATAATCCTTCAGCGCTGAACTCTCTTCTGCTATGCTTAGAAGAGGTCAAAGAATGGTTAGCCCAAAATTTCCTGTTCCTAAATGAAGAGAAGACTGAGGATATTGTTTCTGGCCCAAATGAAAATTCTCAGCACCTAAATCCTGAGCTAGAGAGCTTATCAGCTTTTAAATCCACAAGAGTGCGCAACCTGGGCATACTTGTAGACCAATCTCTAAAATTTGATAAACACTTTTCATCTGTAATCAGCGCTAGTTTCTACCAACTTCGTTTACTCTAAAATTAGAGGCTTTCTTACTCCTAAAACCCTAGAAATGGCTGTTCATGCTTTTATTACATGTAGGCTAGACTACTGTAACTCTCTATATTGCGGTATATCAAGCCACTAAATCGCCTGTCTTCAGCTAGTCCAAAACGCTGCAGCCAGACTCATCCACAAATGTCAGAAATATGACCATATCACTCCGATTCTCAAATCGTTGCACTGGCTGCCAATTCGACCGAGAATAGATTTTAAAATTTTACTCCTTGTTTTTAAATCTCTACATAACCTAGCCCCGGTCTATCTCTATGAACTTGTCCATCCTTACACCCCATCCCGAAGCCTAAGATCTCTTGATCAAGCTTTGCTGGTTGTCCCCCAGGTTAGACTCAAGCGTAGAGGTGAGCATGCTTTTTCGGTGGCAGGCCCGCATTTCTGGAACTAGATCCCCCTACAGATTAGAACGGCCCCTACCTTGTCTGTTTTCATCTCTGGCTGATTTTACATTTTTATTTTTAGCCTACGTGTTATACTTCCATACTTGTGTTACTGTGTGTTGTTATATAGGTATTTTTTATTACTTTCTTTTTAGATTTATTTTCTGTAAAGCACTTTGGTCAGCCTAGTGGCTGTAGTAAATGCGCTATATAAATAAAATGACCTTGACTTTGATCTTCTATTTATCATCCTTAGTCATTTAGGTCAACATTGGATCATTCAGAGATCCTCACTGAACTTCTGGAGAGAGTTTGCTGCACTAAAAGTAAAGGGGCTGAATAATTTTGCTCGCCCAATTTGTCAGTTTTTTATTTGTTAAAAAAGTTTGAAATATCCAATAAATTTCATTCCACTTCATGATTGTGTATAGAAGAACACTTTTCAATAACTAAAACTCATATGAGCCAAATAGACAGCCAGGGAATCATTTTCCAAAAAATGCCGCTGAAGTTGTAATGTCGACAAACAAATCCCTCGCTTCAATAAAAGTACCCTCAAGTGCTCCAAAGCTTGGGAAAACTAAAAAGAAAGAAATTATATGTATTCACCAAAATGCAGTGCACCCAATTTCTGACCCCTAATTTATGTTAAATCACAGCATTTGCAGTGTAAAACGAATGTATAGATATGTGTGACTATAGTTCAGTGATTTATCAGCCAGCATTTCATTTCAAAAGCAGGTGTTAGTGCAGCAGAGCCGGCGGCAGAAGCAAATAAGTGGATGGGCATGTAATTTTCGTGGGGGGGCTAATTATGATATCAAACATTTTGACTGCGTTTTAAAAATCACATTTTCTATAGGAATGCCAACTATTGCTACAACAGTTTCACTGCGATTTCAATACCCTACCTACCATTAACAATATTGCTTTCACGGGTTTGGTGTGGTTTAGTGGAGACAATCCGAGAAAACATACATGTATTGCAGTTGCAGGCAAACAGGAGAAGCGAGTGCAAAACAAGTATACTTATATAGCTTATTATGCTCTCACAGTGGCATAAACACTGATAGATATATTTATATACATGTATGTAGAACATATGCATGAACTCAAGCACATAACACACTCTTTTCACAACCTAGTATATTTGCAGGTGAACAAGTAAATGCGAGTGCACAACGATACCATATTACCATGCTCTCACAGCGTGTAAAGAGCTTATACATAAACTTCCAAACTTCAACAACACACAATTTCACTTTTTACATTTAAAATAGTAGCTCCCGGACAGCCTTCCACACCCACGAATAGATCATCAATGACCGACACCTCTCTCTAGTTTGGCCACCCTTTATAAAGAGCAAACTAACTGGCTAATAGAACACGGCTGAACGTAATCATTAAATCTGCCTAACCTAACCTAACCTAGCAACAGCCAGTCTAGAGAGAGGTGTCACATGAACTTAAAGACAAAAAGGAAGGGCGGGAGGGCCGAAAAACTGCACCCACAGTCAGACCCCCCCAAAGCACTCACCAAGGCGGAGGCTCCGCCAGAGGTTGTTGCAGGCTAGGCAGCCACCCCAGCAGTGGTGTTGGGTAGATCTCCAGCGCAGAGGGGGGCCCGGCAGACTCCAGCGCAAAGGGGTGCACAGCAGAGTCCAGCTAAAGGGGGGCCACGGCAGACACCAGCACTGAGGGGGGCCCAGAAAGCTCCAGCGCTGAGTAGGGCCCAGAAAGCTCCAGCACAGAAGGGGGCCCTGTAGACTCCAGCGCTGGGTCCTTAAACTCCGGAGGTGGAGGCAGAATGATGAACTCCAGAGTCCAGGCAGTTGGGAGTTTAGGAGCCGGCTGTGCAGGGGCCTGCTATGGAGCTGGCTGAGCAGGGGCCTGCAGTGGAACCAGGTGAGCAAGGGCCAGCAGTGACATTTCAGTGACATTTCATAGAAATTCAAATTATAACATAATATATATGCAAAGCATTGGCCTAACTAAACAGAAATTACACATATACATGATAAATTAACAATATAATTAATTAGTCCGTATCTCAGTCACCATTCCTCACTGGGCTGGTTGTTACAATTGCCCAATCGTATTTGGGCTACTGTGGAGTTGTTACAGCCATGTTACAGTCACACTCGCGGTGGTCCACATTGTTTCTTGAACACTGAAGGCTATATTATTTACAATACCGTAATAGTCACAAATCTCAAATTAAGTATAAAATCAACCAGATACATTTAACTACAACACAGATTGCATGTAAGGTTTGAATGCATAATTTACACCACAGCGACGCAACTGAAGTAGAGTAATAAAAACAACTTACGTTCTTAATAAAGAAAGTTCTCTGTCGCCCTCCGGGTCCAAGGGAGTGAGGGATGAGATGGCTTTTGCCCTCATCAAAAAATGCCCAGAGCTCTACATGAACTGCGTCCACAACACTATAAATAACCTCTCCAGTTTTGATTTTTCATTTGTTTTTTTTGTCCAACAGCTTCCGCCACTACATAGTACCGTAGATTCTGGTTTTCAACACGCTTTCTCTTATACTTGGTCCGGTTGTTGTTGTTGCATCGTTATTGGCCACTGGTACAGATGTGTTCCATAACACACAATTCTTTCTTATTGCGAAGTTGTACAATGCATTCCAATGCACTGGTAACGAGTGTACAGCAGTATACAAGTTCACGTTCGCGGCTTGTAGTATAGGGTTAGGGGGCTGTAACAGATATAACACCTTCAATTAATTTAAGCTAGCTAGCTAGCTAACTATGACCCCGAGCACATGTAGCATGTACCAAGATGCTGCGGATAAGAGGGAAACACTTTTGTAAATTCAGTCAGACGTTCTGGCTGTCATTAAATACCTCTGATAGGATTATGAATTCAAACATTACACTTATATACTATAGGTAAATCAGTGAATTATAAAAAAATTTATATAATTTATTGTGCAAATTTATGGGGAGCACAGAAGTTCTGTAGGCAGGCACGGCTCGCGCATAGCTCCGGGTAGGAGACAGGCTCATCCAGGGCGGGCAGTAATGACTCCCAGGGTGGGCCAGGCCCCCCAATGTCCGCCAATGGCGCCGGGACTGTAGTGCAGTACGTTTAGGCATTGCAGGACCAAAATGGGCAGATGGCGTCTGTGTGCTAAGTGAGCCACAGCTTAACAGCCTGTGAACATAGACATTTTATTTTATTTTTTTATTTTATTTAACCTTTATTTAACCAGGTTGGCACGTTGAGAACATTTTCTCATTTGAGACGACGACCTGGCCAAGATAAAGCGTCGAGGTACAGACAACAAAAAGTTACACAAAGTTACAAGACAAGGAGTGCACAATAAAGTCAAAACAGAGAATAAGACAGTGAATGTAAGAGAAATAATACAGTGTGCAGGTCGAACAAAAGATAAATCTGCTCCTGTAGTGGCTTGTGAAAAGACTACAACCATGTTTGTACTGTAGACAGTTTGACCCAGTGATGGACCATATACTGAAGTGATCTACAGTCCCTCCTCTAAACCCTGTCACTTGTAGAGCTATATCTCCTCAGGCTACAGCCGCATGATTTCAATGTGCTGTACAACCCAGGCAGACCTGCTGTGGCATCTGTTGGAAGCCATGGCACAGATTATGTTTAATACAACAAAAAGAAACTGACTGCAAGAGAGTAAGAGAAGCCCTCTGGGAAAGACCCAGAGCTGAGAGAAGGTGAGATACAGCCCACTGTTTCTCCTGTGCAAGACACCTCAGTGCTGCTACAGAACGTCTGTGTAGCCAAGTGAATAGGTCATAGTCAGGTACTGTACTTATTGATATATACAATTTTTTGGGGGTGTTTGACACTTTTCCAACCCTTGTAAAAAAATAAAATCATATTCATGTCTTTGCTGTGTATTTGTATGTGTTGAAAAACCAGTCTGATTGAGAAAGTAAGCCAAACCACACAAATAGTTTTTCAAGGGAGTTGGCACATTGAATTGTGCACATACAGTAAAAGTGGCTGTTTGTAAATAAACACAGTGCACACAAACAGGGAATCAATATTTAAGGGAGCTTTTAAAAGTAGATGAATTTTTTTCAATATTTTATTTCCAATCAAAGTCTATAGAGAGGTCTGAAAAAAGTTAGATATAGCAAGAAAAGTAACCACATTGGCAGTACTGGAATAGGTTGTGACCCTGCAGCACTGAAAATATTTCACCCATAACCAAAATTAATATTCCTGAAGGATTCCCCTGACCAATCTCTATTCACCTGAATGCCTTTTCTCTATGAAAGGTTGGGGCAAGAATGAAATTGGTTAGAGATATTGTTGAAAAAAGTTCAAAAGAAATTAGACTGTCAGGATATAAAAACAGTTTGGGTAAACGTTTCCCTTTGCACATTACTTAACAAGTACAAATGTTGCCCGCTGAGAGACGAGCCATTTCATCTAAGACGCCTGATCTGTGGGAAGAACATGATCCACCCTGTAACTACATGAAGCTGGAGCTCACTGAGACATGATGTCTGTCCTCAGAAAGGGATTCAGTGGCCCGGGGCGCAGTCCTCCGGTCGCCACGTCCTCTGGCCTCTCTCTGGCCTCTCTCGACATCTGAAACCACTGTGCATCATCCTCATATGTGGATCTACAATCACAGACCTTGGGGCACATAATGTATTCCTCCAACAAGACTAATGAAAATGCATTTAAAGCACACCACCTTACTGGAATATGCATTAAATTCTTGGAATGCAAAATGTCAATGCTATCCTCCCATTTCTTGCAAGTCATTATTGATCAGTGTTTCAGTAAATTCTTAAATAGGGCATCAGTATTCATTGTGGCAAATGATTAATCCAACTAAAACTTAGCTCAGGGAATATGATACAAGCTCTCAATCTTCATGTGCAAACTTGTCGTAGAGCAGTCAATACTGAGTGATGGGAGCAGTGAGGCAAAGCGTTCAGACACAACGTACAAACGCTAGCCTCTGGGGCAGGTATGTATGTTCTGAATTCCTATATGACACAGGTGATGGGTTTGAAATGAGAAAAGTCATGGCACTCAGACATTGATGAATCAAATAGAGAAAATGTGTTGGGTCAGCGGAGCAGGGACAGGGCTGATGGTTCAGCTATATCGAGTGTAAAACTCAGGCAGGTGACACCTCTAAAGAGACCTAATTTCTCAAGTCAACAAGTCGTATGAAGAGTATTTTCACAGATGTTCTGTTCCTCAGCATTTGAGCAACTAGTTCAACAGTAGCCTATACAAAAACTGGGTTAAGAGGAAGCCATTCGGACAAAAAAGGTTTCATATAAACATAGGCTGTGAACTCCAAAATAATTTAGACAGTGACACATCTTTGCATCTTTAGTAAATGCCCAAAAGAAATGTTAATGTCTTGACATTGTTTTAACGATCTGAAATGCAATTATCAAACGCGAAACGCAAATTACATTGTGGGAGGGTCCTGGGCACTGTTACTATTTTACCGGCGGGATAAATGATTCTTGTGCTCGACGCAAATCTAAAATGGGTAGGTCTAAACTAGCTTTATTAGTCATAGGATTGGTTTGGGTGTAACGTGCAATAAACCAATCAGAGCGTCATCTCACATCCCTAAGAGCACGGGTGCATGTTCCAAGGCGGATTGCTATTATAACGGAGGATTATAGATTTTTCTTTTTTACAAAATGTAAATAAATAAATGTCACAAGAGATACTTTCCAATGTTTTGGGCGAGAGCGAGATTACTTTGCCTCACTATTCTGTCAAATAAGCTCTAAGGCATTTGGGTTAAGTGACAAGCAACGACACATGCATTTCAACATCACGTCACCTTAAGTCCTCTAATATTTCCTAATGTATGTCATCAACTCGTTGTGTGAAACAAAACAATCCACAAAGAATACGACTATACTGTAAAGTGCCTCCTGTCCTATCCAAACTCCCGACGCACATTTTCAGTGTGCCTAATGTTTGTTCAATTAGGCTACACTGCATGTTTGTGTATGTTTTCGAATAAACAGCATTTCTAATTATGTAATGCAATAATAGGAACTGCTGCATTTGTGTAGATGAGACGAGCAATAAAGTGTGCGCTTGTGCACACGCTACATTATGGCCAACCATGCGCCCTTAAAATAGCATCTGAAAATCACACGCCACTGACTTTTAACCAGGTTTTTCCTGGTCAGTGGCGGAATTGTTTTCGGGAACTGCAAGATAGCACCAGGGAACGTTTGCGCCCGAACACGCCTCTTCTTTTCGCTGAACCGCCCAACGAACGCAAGTTTATTCCCTAATTTACCGAAGCACGTCTGTGGAGGGAAAAGTCCCATATGCGTCGGGTGCAAGATAGAAATGATACATGCGTTGGTGTAAAAAGTCTATTGCACTGGGTGTAAGATAGGGCCCTATGTCTTTAAATCTTGCTTGGTGTAATGGTCTCCCCCTTATGGGGACACAAGTTTGGTGCCTCCAACACCACTGACTCCATGTCCCATGTGTTTTTGTAGTTTTATTATGTTCCAGTTCACCGACTCCATTTTGTGTTCTGGTTGTGTTTACGTTTCCCAGACTTTTCATTCACACGACTCTGCAATTAATAAATAGATCGTTCGTCTTCGTGGTCAAACATGTACAGCTGTTGTCACTTGTGTTAGTACGTGTATTTAGTTTCTGGTCTTGTGTTAGTACGTGTATTTAGTTTCTGGTCTTGTGTTAGTACATGTATTTAGTTTCTGGTCTTGTGTTAGTACATGTATTTAGTTTCTGGTCTTGTGTTAGTATGTGTATTTAGTTTCTGGTCTTGTGTTAGTACATGTATTTAGTTTCTGGTCTTGTGTTAGT
>JACXGM010024701.1:0-15618 GCA_016801145.1 Umbra pygmaea | reverse complement strand
CGTCACAGAGTGCGTTCGTCCCCGTCACAGAGTGCGTTCGTCCCCGTCACAGAGTGCGTTCGTCCCCGTCACAGAGTGCGTGTCCCCGTCACAGAGTGCGTTCGTCCCCGTCACAGAGTGCGTTCGTCCCCGTCACAGAGTGTGTTCGTGCGTTCGTCCCCGTCACAGAGTGTGTGTACCTGTGGGTCGTTGAGGCCTCTAGAGTCAGAATCTGATGTGTCTCTGTATTGTGAAGAGGCCATCTCTACATCTGTGGAGGCTCTGCTGCGCTTCTTCAGAGGCTTACAGGCATCAGAGATCTCACTGGCTCCTACAATAACACACCATGTATAAACACATTAACACACAGTGCATAAACACACAGTGAATAAACACACAGTGCATAAACACACAGTGCATAAACACACAGTGCATAAACACACAGTGCATAAACACTACCCAAAAAAGCAACGTGGCACCTCCCTCTCCCTCCCATGGGCCCACCACCTGTGGGAGGAACTGCTGGGGTCATGTGCACTGCGATATGGGTTCAGCTAAACAAACAAGGGCTGCAGAGGCTGGCTCTCGGGACATGGAAATGTCACCTCTCTGTGGGGGAAGGAGACAAAACTTGTGCGGGATGTGGAGCGCTACCAATTCGATCTGGTGGGGCTTACCTCTACGCAGAGTCTCGGTTCTGGAACCATACTCCTGGATAGGAGTTGGACTATTTTCTTCTCCGGAATTGCCCAGGGTGAGAGGCGCCGGGCAGGTTTGGGGATACTCACAAGCCCCCGGCTGAGCGCCGCTACATTGGAGTTTACACCGGTGGACGAGAGGGTTGCCTCGCTACACCTTCGCATTGTGGGGGAGAACTCTGACTGTTGTTTGTGCATATGCACCAAACAAGACTTCGGAGTATTCTGCCTTCTTGGAGACCTTGAATGGAGTCCTGCATGGGGCTCCAGTGGGGGACTCCATAGTTCTGCTGGGGGACTTCAAAGTGCACGTGGGCAATGATTGAGACACATGGAGGCATCATTGGGAGGAACGGCCTCCCTGATCAAAACACGAGTGGTTGTTCATTGTTGGACTTCTGTGCTAGTCATGGATTGTATATAACAAACACCATGTTCTAATATAGGGACGCTCATAAGTGTACTTGGTACCAGAGCACCCTAGGCCAAAGGTCAATGATCGATTTTATAATCGTTTCATCTGATCTGAGGCCGTATGTTTTGGACACTTGGGTGAAGAGAGGGGCGGACCTGTGAACTGATCACCATCTGGTGGTGAGTTGGGTTAGGGGGTGGGGAAAGACTCTGGACAGACCTGGTAAGCCCAATCGGGTAGTGCGGATAAATTGGGAACGTCTGGAGGAGGCCCCTGTCTATCAGACTTTCCACTCACACCTCCGGCTGAGCATTTCATGCATCCGTTTCGAGGCTGGGGACATTGAACCCGAGTAGACAATGTTCAAAGCTTCCAATGCTGAAGCTGCGGCAGGGAGCTGTGGTCTTAGGGTCTTGGGTACCTCAAGGGGCATTAAACCCATGAACATGGTGGTGGACACCAGTGGCCAGGAAAGCTGTCCGACTGAAGGAGTCTTTTTAATATATGTTATCCCAGAGGACTCCGGAGGCAGTTGCAGGTTATCGAAGTTCCCGAAGGGTTGCAGCCTCTGCCGTGAAAGAGGCAAAGCAGCAGGTGTGGGAGAAGTTCAGAGAAGACATGGAGAAGATATTTCAGTTGGCACCAAGGTGCTTCTGGAAAACCGTTTGCCACCTCAGAAGGGGGAAGCGGGGAACCATCCAATCTGTATACAGCAACTGAAGAGGTAATAGGGCAGTGAAAGGAGCACTGTGAGGAACTCCTAAATCCAACTAATACACCCTCTATGTTAGAGGCAGAGCTGGAGGATGATGGGGAAGTATCGATTAACCTGGAGGAAGTTGCTGAGGTAGTCAAAAAACTCCAGTGGCAAAGCCCCGGGGGTTGATGAAATCCGCCCAGAAATGCTGAAAGCTCTAGGTGTGGAGGGGCTGTCTTGGATACCTCCCTGGTAAAGTCTACCCCAAAGGTGCTGAAAAGGAGGGTTCGGCCGAAAGCTGAACCTCAGGTTGAAGAGGAACAATGCAGATTTCATCCTGGTTGTTGAATAATGGATTAGGTCTTCACTCTTGCAAGGACCCTGGAGAGAGCCTAGAAGTATGCCCATCCGGTCTACATGTGTTTTTTGGAGAAGGCGTATGACCGGTTCCCTTGGGAGATGCAGTGGGAGGTGCTACGGGAGTATGGGGTGAGGGGGTCCCTTCTCAGTGCCATCCAATCTCTGTATGATATAAGTGAGAGCTGCATCCGGGATCTCTGCAGTAAGTCGAACTCGTTTTAGGTGAGGGTTGGCCTCCACCAGGGCTGTGCTTTGTCACCAATCCTGTTTGTAATAAAGCTCTCTATCTACCGGTCAGTTTCCGTTCCTACCCTCACCTATGGTCATGAAGGCTGGGTCATAAATGAAAGAACGAGATTCGGATAAGCAGATGAAGATGTATATACACATTAACACACCATGTATTAACACACACAAACACACCATGTATTAACACACATGAACACACCTTGTACTATAACACACATTAAGACACAATCTAGGTACACTGCTAAAAATAATTAAGGGAACACTCAAATCACTTATCGGGTCTCGATGAACAAAACATATTCAAGATCAAAATCTTTACTGTACATTGTGTAATTCGTTGAGAACAAAATTACATAACAGTTAATGGAAACCAAAATCACCAACCAATGTATGGCCGGATTCAATCTCACACCCAAAATCAAAGTAAACTATTCAAATCACAGGCTGTTCCAACTTGTGTGAATTTGATCACGGCAACTCATGTTGTGACTCAGTAGTGTGTATGGCCCCCAAGTGCCTGTATGTACTCCCGAGAACGTCTGGGCTTGCTCCTGATTAGATAAGAATGTTTTAGCAGTGTATTAACACACACACACACACACACACACAAACACACCATGTATTAACACACACATCCCTAGACTGCAGCCCAGAGAATGCTGGAGATGAGAGAAAAAAAATCGATACTGCAATATATCACAATACTCATTTTGCCAATATTAATATCAATTCTCAAACCCAGAAATCGAAATTTTGCAAGTATGTTTTTAGTAAGTACAGCAGTCAAAAGATCACCAAAAAAATGCTAGTAAATATGGGCATATTTGTCTAGAACACATTAATCCAAATATGAAATCCCAATTCTCCAGGGTAGTAAAGGGTACATTGAGCAGCACAGAAACCATTTTTCAGATAGGATGTTAACTAACTCCATGGCACCTGGTTTCCTCACTACATTTTCAGTCCAGCTCTAATGCACCAAGCCTCGCAATGCCACCTGAAACCACAAGCTCGCAATGGAAGGCTGCAGGGATATCAGTGTGGCGGTACCAAACAGGCTTATAATTGGGCGTGGGTAGTTCTCCCATCCAATCAGCACCATTTGATGAGCTATGTGTTTGCTTTAGTTAATGATAGGTATAAGAAGCGCGTGTAAATCAAATATCTTTCAAAAACGGCTTCATCTGAAGAGGTTTGGGTCAGTGATGCTATAGCTAGCATTAGCTATATCTGTTGCTAAACACGCAAAAAAATATGATGCCTTCAAAACTATCTAGAGGCCCCCATGAGCATTGTCATTGATTAGGTGTTTGTCACACAGCAAGCTTACTGTTTCAGGCCGCAGGTCAAGGATATTACTAACCATCACGGTTGACTAATCATCCCCAGCTTCGAATTGGCTCATTACTTACCTTTCCTCCCCTCAAAAAAAAAACTAAATTATAAACTACAACAGAAACTAAAATGTATGTTATCACTACCGCTTGTAAATAACGCTGGACAGATGCATCAGCTAAATAGTCACAGCATACATGAACACGAGAAGCCTTCTCATGAAACAAAGCCAGTATGGTAGAACAGGATCTACAGACAGGGATGGACAGGGCTGGAGGACTACCTTTCTGTGAGCCTGTTCTCAGCGTGGTCTCTGGAGCCATCTCAGCCTGCTGGGAGAGACGTACAGAGAGAGATGTTTCAGATCTCGATTGTGATCTGGTTTAGACTCTAAACTTTAGAGAATAGAACCTAAGGTTCGGTCTGCCCTGAGGTAAGTGACCAATGGGTAATACCAACAGGTTTGTACCTGTTCCTTTTTGGTCTTCTTCTTAGGGACGGGCTCACAGGCCTTCTCAGACTCGGACCGGCTCCTCACAGAGCGGCGCTGCTGCTTACGTTCCAGAGAACCTGTGGAAGGAGACACCATCTAAAGGCACTGTGGAACATTCACATCACCCCTGGGCACCTGTTCCCTAGCTGCCATAGACGGTATGTTCGACATACTGATGTGTAACAGTTACCGTAAATGTTACCAAGTTCAAAGTTGATCTGCTATGTCTAATATGATCAAACGTTATTAATGTGATATAAAGATAATGAGGATGTGCATGCATTTGTTATGAAGCTTTAAAATAATAACACTGAAGTAAAAAAAGAACTAAGGAAAAGGTGCAATAAGGAACTATATTTTTGGATTGATTAAACCATCTCTATTCGTCTTGGCGTTATTACTTCTTAATTGTTTTTTTGGAGGGGGGTGAGTATAACTGACTATTTTGAAGTGCAGGTTTACAATTCAATATGAAAGTGTGACCTGTCAGTTAACCTATAGTACCTGGTGGGCTGCTGTGCTGAGAACCAGGTGAGCTGTGCTGTGCTGCCTCCTGGTCACTCCTCCTTTCTTCCTGTTCCTCACCCTCATCACCCTCTTCTTCCTGACAGGGTTCCTGTTTGACCCCACAGCCCTGCTGAAGAAGAACAACTCTCCTTAGTAGAAAGAATGTCTCAGTTAACAGTACCAACACACTTCATCGCCATTGTCAACCAGGGTGTCTAGACAAACAGAGAGCCCCACCTCTGGTGAGCAGTAGCCCAGGTCAGCCTGTCGGCCCTCTCCCTCCTTCCTCTCCCCTTCCCTCTCCCCCTCACTATCTCTCCGAGGGGAGGGCAGGACTTTCCGGTGCAGCATAGGCCACATTTGGTCACACTTGGTGATCTCCACATTAAGTTTCTTCATAGTAATGGAGAGAGGCAACAGTTTCCTGGCGGCCGCTGTCTTCCAGGCCCGTACAGGGGCAGGGGACTCCTGGGTTCTGCTTGCCTCAGACAGGGCCTCCTGGGCCGGGGGAGCTGGCTGGCTAGGCTCCTCGCTCTGGGCCTTCTCTCCCTCTGAGGTTTGTGGTTCAGGCGGGGTGTCTGCATTTGGAATGCTGCACTGTCTCCGAGGCTGTCTCCGAGCAGGCTCCGCTCGCTCTGGTGATGTCACTGCTACTTCTTCTTTCTTATTGGTTTTGCTGGCAGAGCGCTGGGTGCGGCCCTGTGCCCTGGCAGGGGTCTTCTTGGTGGGTGGGGGGGCATTGGGGTCAGGGTCTACGTAGATGAAGGTGTAGTTGTCAATGCGCTCCTGCTGCGTCATCAGGAATGCGTCCTCGGCGTGACCAACGCCCACCTCCCACTGAGCCCGCTCTCTTTGGGGGAATGGCTTCATTAGCTGACAAACAGAAAATACACTTCAGTAACATCTTAAAGACACTCTTACTCAGAGCATCAGTGCTAGGAATACACAACCACAGCTCACGGTCTATGGAGGTAGATTACCTGAACCCTCAAGAAAAGCAGAGTAAATAAACCCTAGAACTATGGTCTGAAAGTAAAATTTCACCTGGTTTTATCCCATGGGTTGTTCTAGTTAACTAGATTTGATTGTTTTGGTGTTCCCGAAACATCTGTGTCAGGCAATTCCTACAATTTCACATCCTCTACCTGAGTGGACATCGTCACCGCTAGAGAATAGGTATCCAGCTGCAGCTAACTCGCTAACTTGATTAAAAACACATAGAAGTAATGTACCTATTTAACGTTTGTCATTGCTACTTGGAAAGTTTGATGAAGCATTTAAAGGCAATACTATTTTAGTTCCACTAATATCACTGTGTTTGCAGTCATCAGTATAATTGTTATTTATATCTACATCACAGACAGAAAAAATATCACACAGAATTCTTCATAAGCTAGCTGGCTATTTGATAGGTACATTGTAAATATTACCAAACTACTGAGGGCTTAATAAAATGGTTTAGTCTAAATTGTACTACAGAGAATTAAAGGAAATACATTTGCCAGAATTGTGTTAACCATTTTACTTTAAATAGCAATGTTATAATTATCTTACAATGCTGTTAGTAAAGTTTAAATATATATTTTTGAGGGAGTTACACTGTACATCAGTGTTTTTCAGACCTCTCCTTAGGGAACCCGTTGGTCCATGTAATTGAACTATTCCTGAGATAGCACACCGGATTCAACTTGTCTATTACACTAATTATCAAGCCCTTAATTAGTGAATAAAGTAAGCTAGTTCGGCAGCTACAGTTAAACTGTCTGGTGTTCTATGAGGAACGATTTATAAACCACTGCTGTACACTACTACATAAGACTCATGTTTGAGGAAAGTCATGAGACTAGCTTCCAAACAGCCTTTGAGTATCCCGAAAGCGAGACAAAACCAGCCTGTTGCGTATCTACCTTGTGTCTCTCTGCAGCGTTGGTTGTCTTGCGTAGCGTCTCCGCCTGCAACTCCTCAAATTGGTGTTCTCCTTGGTACGTGACCACCCTCTTCTCATGGATCCAGGCCCGCTCTGCCACGCTACCAAAGAACTGAACATGGTACTCCCTATGACCTGGCGAGCCAGCGGAGATACAATAGGTACAGTTAGAGGCTTTGTAATAGTTACATATTTCTACAGGTTTCTAGATACATGGAAGAGAACAGAAGCTGGAAAAATCTCACCTCGTGTGTTGATTCGCGTGTGGACGTTCATCTGGGGGTCACAGGACACCATGCAGGGCCACCAGGGGTAGCTGCCCACCTTGGCCCACACCAGGTCCCCCACCTCGTGGTCCTTACAGCAGCCTGTGCCTGTGATCACTGTAGGGTACTGCTTCTGGACCTACAGTACACCACGGAAAAAAAGTCAATACAATGTTAATGGACAGAGACCAGCCCTAATTCCAACTTGTAAATCTAAAATAAATCAGATGGTCTAAGCAAGTAAAAGCATTAATAGATTCAGAAGTAACAAACTTGAAATACTGGTAGTAACTCAGCTGCACCGACTGACCTCAGCCGACAGACTAACAGCTAGTTGAGTACATGAGCTCATTCTCTGGTAATATAAGGATGAGTTGATATGCTCAACTAAATAGAAGCAAACCAAAACTGGCCTTCGGTGTCTTGGGCTCTGCTTTGATGGGGGTCTTCAGTAGCTTCTCTGCCTGCCTCGCAGACGGCTCCTGTGATGGGGTGTCGACTTGGGTTTGTGGCTGGGTCCCGATGTCCCTGGCCTGCTGTACACTGTCGGCCACCGGATGCTCTGGGTCTTTCCCCGGGGCTCCTCGTTGCTCCCGCAGCATGGCCGTCTTTTTCCTTTTCTCCTTCTTCCTCTCGTGTCTGCTGTGGGTCTGAGAGGCCTCGCTGGCCTGACACTCCTGCAGAAGGTCTCCACACAGCGCAGACTCAAACTGCTCCCGGCCGTCCTGGTACGTCTTAATGATCTTCAGCTTGATCTCTGGAGAGCTGGTCTTCTTCAGGACCCCGCTGGAGGGAGCCGGGGCGGAAGAGGGCGTGCGGGGGGGGTGTGAGGTGCTGTCCAGCAGGGATGGAGGCGGGCTGGTAGAGGGCAGGAGTAACGGGGGAGGAGTGGGGAGAACATGGGACATAAGCTGAGGAGGTGGGGGCAGATGGTGCTGCGCAGGCAGAGGCATGTGTGCATGGTAATGATGCGGGTGGTGATGGTGGTGGTGGGGGTGATGGAGGTGGGGGTGCAGGTGTTGTGAGGGTGGAGGAGAGAGGGGGGAGGGAGGTCTCTCCTGCAGGACAGGGGCCCTCAGGACTGTTCCCTCCCCAGGCATGAGGCAGTGCTCTCCGTAGTTCCGGATGGCCCCATATCCATTGGCCGAGCCATTGGAGAACTGGGGATACATGGAGAACTTTGCCTGGGACTCATACAGCCCCATTCCTGGGGGGTATCCATTGGAGACCGGGGGCATGTCCTCAGACGCTGAGGGCGGATAGGAGAACTCTGCCTCCAGGGCAGCGTCGTAGGAGGGGCCTCCGTCCTCGCCCGCATCACTGCCGGTGTCGTAGGCGCCCTCCTGCCGGATGTTGGCTGAGTCAATGAGTTGAGGGGGTTGCTGAATTGTGTTTCCCATGATCCCTTGCATGAAAGAGAAGGAGAAATCCATTGTTGTGCTCCTGCATCCTTAACTGTCCTTTTCTCTGACTGGACCTGGAGATAAAGACAGAGGGGAGAGCTTGATACATTGATATAAATATGTCATTTCGGGGAAATGGAGAGAACGGTGAGAAAAACATTCAGATAAAATAAACGAGAAGCAGAGGACAAGGAGAGGAAAAGGCAAAGACAATCAGCCAACCCAGGGCTCAACCACATGCGCCGGGGATGTTGGGGGTGTAGTCTGGGTTCATGAGCTTCGACTGCTCCACTTGTCTCCAGCACATGTAATGCTTTTCTTATCAGAGCAAAAATGAATCATTTGGGAAATAAAATAATTTCCCTAAATCCTACTGTTACCATTTCTAAAAGCACTGAATTTACTAAAGAAAGCTAGCACCTCCTCAATGATATAACTGCTTGAAGATAAATCTTTCCCATAATTTTAAGAGCTTCCTGCAGCACACAACATTTTATTGCCCTTATTTTTTCATAACATATACAGTATGTAATCTTAAATCTGCATCTTTATTCTTAACTAGTCAATGTTAGCGCACAAACAATCATAATGTAGATCAGTCATCTTGTTAGTTTGTGCACTAACATTGACTAGTTAAGAATAAATATGCAGATTTAAGATTACATTACTGTTATTAACCAGTGAGTTACTGTATATTAACAGTAACTCAATGGTTAAGAGTCTTTGCTAAATGGATGAAAAGTCTAATAACTATTTTTTAGTACTGCATCATAGCCTATATGGGCAGATGGACTGTGCCTGGTTTCATATAGTGCAGACATTTTTCTTTTCTACAAAAAAGTAGATTGAGACAAACTTTGCTGTTGTTTTTGCCTTCATGATGTAAAATCTTTCGGTTTACTTCTAAAACTCATATTCTATTGTTCTTAAGCCATCATTAATTAATGTAATTTGCTATTGCTGTATAGGCAAGCACTAAACCTTTCACCAAAAAGCAACTACTTTGGGTGTGAAAGGGTGACAGTGGATTGCATTAAGATCAAGATGAGGATGCCCATGTACATTATTTTATTAAATGGACTAGCCCTGGGTGGCAGTACAGTGATAATGCATGAATACAGGAGATTCTGAAATTCAACATTTACTATCATAACGTTGTTACATGCACAAAATAACACTGAATAGATTAAAATTTCGCTTTTGGTGTAGAAACTTCATTTAATTTAGATTAGGCAGCATTTGCAGTAATGTCCACAGAAGATGCATTTGAATTAAAAGGCCCATGATATGCATCATGAGAATATAAAGTTCTGTATATCACGCAGTCCAGTTTTGAATACACGAGTTCATACAATAACACTAGGGGTATTTTAATAAAGTAAGGGGTGCGCATGTAACAATACTGTTACATTGTTTCAATGAGTGATTGAACAAGCTACATATTTTACATTAGCGGCCGTGTTTTAATGTATACCGTTCAACTGCAATGTGTTTGGCTAGCTACCTTGCTAATATCGTATCCATGATTACTGGCAAACAAAATATCTAAATGTTTTTTATTACAAAAACATGTCTGGAAAGCTGACACTATGTTATTGAGTTCTGACACGTCCGCAATGTAACACGTTAAATGTTTACATTTTAGAAAAGATACGCTTGACAAGAAATACGATGTTAAAGGAAGCTATAGATTGTTGACAATATGGCTGCCAAGCCCCTTTAAATCAACTTGTCTACTGTGAATAACATTCGTTTGAAGAAATTTTTATTAGAACTTAAATGTACACCGCAAATGCGTTTTGTTACGATAATGTTACGACAATGACAACAAGCTGTTTCACTAATGAGAAAGACAGAGATCAAAGGACGACTGATGCGGAGTCGAGACATGTATTAAAGAAAATGTCAATACCTTCAGCGTGTCCCATTCTAAACACATACACCAGATATCCGCGCGTCCCTGAGCAATTTACAAAGACAGATAAAATAAAAAATCTTGGAAAAATATTAGTGCAGGCCTCTCCGTTTCTAACGCAATTCATTAGTAGGGGGAATGTACGATCACTGCTGGGTCCCCATGTCTTATCTAATTGCTGTAGAAACTACAGGGGCCTAGTTTTTTGCGGAATCTAGGGTGGAAATATGTATAAATTTCGCCCCCTTATGTATTTTATTTTTCAGTTGGCTTCCTCTTCCTCTAGCTGTAACAAAAGCACCCTGCTTTGGGCCTTGTCTGTCTCGCTCAGCGCCAAATCACAAGCTACCGATTGGCGAGGGTCATAAAACCTGGCACACACTGGGATATGTAGTTCACCAGAGAACATGCCATTAGAATAAATAAAAAAGACATGTAGTCCAAGGCTTGTAATGAAAACTACGAAAAAGAATGTGCAAGCAAATATGGCACATATATTGTATCAAACCGAAGAAATGGTCCAATTCATAAAATGTCAACTCATTAGGCCTAAACTAATTATATGATATTTCACAAATTGGACCTGTTTTTTCTGAATATGGTATGTTGAAAATTAATTAAAGATATTCATTTTAATATTAAATTATGTGGGTTGATGATTATTATATTATAGCAGCATATATTCATGCTGCATGTTATGACATAAAATGATTTTGTCTAGCTAACAAAAACACTCATAAGGGAGTTATGTGTAATTTACTCTAGTTATTAGTCTGTTAGCACATTGACCAACTACAGGCAGGCCTTTGGACCAAAAACCTCTGATATAAAAAGATCTGATTTGATTAGTCAAATACTAATACTAATTGGAAAACATTATCTGAATTTGAATGGGTCGTCTATTGGTGTCAGACCTGTCAGTCCAGACTAGACTCACCTGATATAATACGTCAACAACAATCAGGCTTGTATGAACTGCAGATTTCTGTTCTTTCAGCAACACTATATTATGCTAGTAACACGAAGGCAGATTTTGTTTTCAAAATAATAGCGCTCATTCAAATGCATTAAATAATCGTTGTAAATTCATTGTAAAGCTAGTGAATTGTAATCAAATCAAATTTGATTGTGTTAAAATTGTTTAATAGGAAAAAATGTTTAATATGTTTTTAAAAAGAGGGACCTACTTCTCTCCCATTGAACTCACTATAAGATGAGATTGCATTTGCAAATTGCGCTATAACAAAAAACAATCCAAACTGACAACAAAGCTGCCATGGATAATTGCTCACTAGGATGTGTTCTATCCAAAAATGGTCTCATATCCTTCGGGACTTGTTGTGACATAGCCAGCAACACAAAACAGGGACCCACTACCTATCTCCCATTGAAATCAATATAGGCTAAGATTGCATATGCAAATTGTGCTATAACACAAAAACGATCCAAAATGACAACAAAACTGCTGTGGATAATTGTTCACCAGGGTCTGTTCTATCCCAAAATGGTCTCATATCCTAAAGGGATCGTTGTGACATAGCCAGCAACACAATTTAATTTTAGCTCAGTTTAATTTCAGCACAATTTACCTATTGCTCTCCATGGTCCGGAATTGCCTATACATACTGAACTCTAAAGAAACAAACTCATAAGTGAAACAATTTAGAATACACAATTAGAATGAACACTCTTTCATTTTCAAGAGACACAGCATGAACACATTACAGATAATAATCACAACATATAAATGTACAAAGAAGAATACTTCCATACACACACATATTTAAAAGTGTTCCCAATCACCAAATTAACATAACTTTAAACAGATGAAGAGTAATGAGAAGTCAACAAATGGACAACAAAAACAAGTAACATGCTTAAAAAGAAAGAGGCTTTATTGTACTCCAGACACATGTTGGATTAATGGGAACAGGGGTCATCATGGCAATGCAATGACCAAAGCAATGAAATAAAAAATTCTGCAAACTGATATTACCTGCTGATATACCAGCTTGCCTCTCTAACTAATTAAACAAAGTATGGTCTGTCTAAGCAGTAGTAAAAAGTATAATTTCCTTCCTACCAAGGCGTTTGGAATGTTAATTGCACCTCTACCCTTTCTGAAAAGAAGATTCACAGTTGGTAGTGAGTATAGATCAGCCAGATGCACCCGCCAGTTAAACAGCTATTAACACTTCTGGCCCGAATGACACTATTATGCATTATACAATAAAGCCTCTTTCTTTTTAAGCATGTTTCTTTTGTCTGTTGTCCATTTATTGACTCCTCATTTCTCTTCATCTGTTTAAAGTTATGTTTCCCTGTTAATTTGTTGATTAGCAACACTTGTGTATAATTGTGTGTATGGAAGTATTCTTTTTTTGTACATTTATATGTTGTGATTATTATCTGTAATGTGTTCATCATGTGTCTCTTGAAAATGAAAGAGTATTCATTCTAATAGTAAATTCTAAATTGTTTCCCTTATGAGTTTCTTTAGAGTTGAGTATGTATAGGCAATTCCGGACCATGGAGAGCACTAGTTTGTGTTGACATTAAACTGAGCTAAAATTAAATTGTGTTGCTGGCTATGTCACAGCGATTCCTGGAGGATATGAGACAATTTTTGGATAGAACAGACCCTAGTGAGCAATTATCCATAGCAGTTTTGTGGTCAGTTTGGAATGCAATTAGCAATTGGTAAGTATGGTATGTGTATTGTTCATATAAACATTGTTCTTAAAACCTTTTTTTCAAATACATTGTATTTTTCCCCATAACTGACTTTTTGTAGATGCATAAAACATCATAAATGTGCCTTTGTGTAGAGTTCACGATCCTAATTAAGTAATTATCACAATATATGGTAATTATACATTTTGATATGCGTTGACCTTCGAGCTTTTATTTGGAAGGTTTTCTGATGGATTATACCGAGCATATGACGTCAGCTGAAGTGTTGCTAGCGGAATACTACTGTAGTGAACTGCAGTAACCCTTTTTGAGTGAAGCTGTTATAGGAGCTAGCTAGCTGGCTAACCAGCTAAACTAGACAAACGAAGTTGGTCAAAACGATACACGACGTTTAACGAAGGAATGCTAGTAATAAACCCGTCGTAAATGGGCTTATTATCAGATCAATCGCTATTTTTGTATCACATCTTCAATCAGGCCTTAACAGTGCATGGATTGTACCATTTAATACTTTTTCATCCGCCTTACGACGCCCAGCTGACAGCCAGGAGCCGGGACATTTTGACTTTCGAGGTACAGTACTGTACTTACTGTAAGCTTGCACACACCACCATCATTGACTTACATTTCAGATGCATAATGTTTGCTAAATTACCATTCAGCCAAGTCATGATTTCAGAGATGGCAGAAATGCCATTTTCAAAGTGTCAGTCGAGTCGATATCTAGCTAGTTGTTTTGCTAGTGTATAGTGTGCTTGTAGCTCTAATCCTGACCCCTACGGATCATGTCTGCAGTACTAGCATCGTGTCACCATCTGACTAGGGGATGTTCTTATTTTGTTAATTAAAATAATTTTGATATTCAATTAAACTGTGTGACGCGATTGATCACCTGGCTAAGCAAGTATTACTTCAAACAGAGAGATGGGATTTACAGATGTCTTTAGCCCATGTTTTTAATTGACTGAAGTTAGCTAACTGTGTGTAGAGGCAGCCATAACAGACCAGTGTACATATGTACATCTGTAATTAACCTGAGCCATCAACTAGTTATGTCATCACTGGTTCTGTTTACCTTTACCACGTGACATAGGTCTGCACATGGACTGCCAGTGTATATGTTGCTTTTGGGTCTTTTAACCGGTCTGTTGAACTTTATATTCTGTGAAGTCATTACATATCAGTGTTTTTGGAGAATAAATTGCTTGGTTTTAGTGACTGAGTTGAAAATAATCGGGTAACTGTAATATGTCAATGTAGTAATGTATTTAACGTAATTTAATTGATTGTTATTTATCCATACAGGACACCTCGATCTGCCTGTCAAATGGCAGTGTTCAGTCCACAAGTGCTTCTAGCAGTTACAAGATCTAGGTAAGTGTCAATCCTCTGCTTTAAATTATTTATTATTTTAGGCCTTCTGTACCTATGGCAGTAGGGCCAGTGTCCACAATATCTCTGGCAGCTAAATCAGTCGAATGCACTTCCAGGATGTCTTTTGGAAGAGTTGGAAATGTATATAAGCTAGTTAGGATTGAATGCCATTGGTTTGTTTACATTAGAAACGCATGGTTTATGACTGACTGCTGTTTTGAAAGTACACATAATGTATGATATACCATTTTTAAAGGAAACATGAGTGAGCAGGCAAAACAATGTTTTTTTTATTTCTCATTGGAGTCATATTCAACTGTATGTCATAACATAATGGCAAAATCATAAAACATGGCAAAAGAGAAAATAATAAAATGACCCCTGTTCAAAAGTTTGCATACCCATAATTCACAATACAGTATATTGGCCCCTTTAGCAGCGGTGACAGCGTGTAATCATTTGTGATAGTTGTCTATGAGGCCCCAATTTATTGTAGGTGGTATAGCTGTCCATTTGTCAGTGCATAATGCCTCCAGCTCATGCAAAGTCTTTGGTCGTCTTGCAGGAACCACATGTTTGAGATCTCCCCAGAGTAGTTTGATGATTTTAAGGTCAGGAGACTGTGGTGGCCACTCCAGAACCTTCACTTTTTTCTTCTGTAACCACTGGAGGGTCAACTTGGCCTTGTGCTTAGGGTCATTGTCATGCTGGAATGTCCAAGGGTGTCCCATGAGCAGCTTTTATGCAGAAGAATCCAAATTGTTTGCCGGTATTGTCCGATAATGTGCAACATTCATCTTCCCATCAACTTTCACAAGGTTCCCGTGCCTTTAGAGCTCACACAACCCCAAAACATGAGTGAGCCACCACCATGCTTCAAAGTGGGGATTGTATTCTTTTCACTATAGGCCTTGTTGACCCCTCTCCAAACATAGCGCTTATGGTTGTGACCATAAAGCTCTTTTGGTCTCATCACTCCAAATTACAGTGGACAGAAGCTGTGAGCAGGGGCGTAGCCAGGACATTATTTCTGGGGGGGCCAGCTTGGGCCAGTCTTTTATTTGGGGTGGCACTTGATTGTCAAAAACTACTATTTTAAAACTCACGCAGAGTAACGGTTTTCCCGCGGCTGGTCAGGCCATAAACAATGGATTGAACTTCCTAATGGACACTAATAATGTCTTATTGATAATCCATGTTATTGAGATGGGTGCTTAGATAATGTGTGATGTGTCATGATTATGTGAGGGGTTAGGGACCTTAACATGAGACAGGGATGTTTTTAGTGCAAATGACAGAAAGACAC
>JACXGM010024700.1:0-15620 GCA_016801145.1 Umbra pygmaea | reverse complement strand
TGGAAGGGGTGGGGGTCCGGATGTGGGCTAGGAAGGGGGGTCACTGTATGGTGAAGGGGACAGGAAGGGGGGCTGGCAGGAAACGGGGGGCGGGTCTTAAATGGCTCAGCCAATCAGAACGCTTAGATCCACCTGTCAAATTAGGTGGTCATAATGTTTTGGCAGTCTAACCGCAGGGTAACCCTTATCCTCTCTCTCAAAGCTGTTTCACTACACTATGTATCAGAAGAAATATTACATGCACCAAAAATTCAGGGTTGCCAATAAGGTTGACTAGCTATATAATTTCTGTCATTACATTTTTTATACTCTACTGTAGACTACTAATTTGCTATGGAAGACACCATTTCACAAAGTCCATTATCAGATTGTAGTTACAAGTGTCAGAATTAACTGGATTTACATTTCACTTTGGTAAATTAATCACATTTTCTGAAAACATCCAATGTACACTGAAAACAACAACATGTATACAATACTTTGTACATACAGCTGCTGTAAAACTCTCAATGTCATGGAAAACAAAACTGAGGTTAAATAAATTGTCCATTGTTAATTTACCCTATATTGCTAATGATTATTTTCAGCAAAAATCAAGGTGCCAGTGCTCTTGTAATGTTTTTAGTTTTTTTTACAAATGAAACACTTTGAGCAGACTTGTCAACTTTGAGCAAATTAGCAACTTCTGTGAGTTAACTCAGTTCAGTGTTTTAATTATTTCCCTGCCTTAATTGCAATATAATGTGTTTTTGTTCATGGCCACTGATGAGCAATGACTTCAACTGTGTGTCCCAAATGGTGCACTAATATGGTCCTGGTCTAAAGTTGTGTACTATTTAGGGAACATTTGGGACATTAGGCCTAACTGTCAATGTAACATAATGTTTCTGTTTTTTGTTTATGGCTGTACTGATGAGCAATGACTTCCTATCATCCGGCTGAATAATTATCCTCTAATACTCAGGGGAGTGTGAGATTACATTTCCTCCCACTACACCACAGAGATGGCCCACAGCAGTACAGTGGAAAGACATCACAGGCTGCTGGTGGCACCTTAATTGGGCAGGATCACATTAATAGCTGGAAGGAAAACGAATGGAAGGGTATCAAACACACTTTCATTGCGTTTGATACCATTCCATCCGCTCCGTTCCAGCAGTTACTATGAGCCTTCTTTCCCTCTCCAGCCCCTTGTGGAACATATCCTCAGGGGGAACGGGGAATTAGACGTGCGTGTTACTGGCTCCCTGGCTCACGTTGTGACAGTGATATTAGTCAAACAAAAACTAGGATTTAATCGACAGGACTTAGCACACAGGTCTACAGTGCAGACAAATATTTAACCGCCACTCTACTGAGTGAACAGTAAAGTAAAAGGAGTTTCAGACATAGAACTGGAAACTGTTGCAATAGATCTGACTGCTTATGCGCTGCTTGTGTCAGATGTGGAGCGCCTATGTTTGAAGCTGAGTTTAAGAGGATAGGCTGAGAAACGAGAAGTTTGTGGCCTGCTGTGACTTCCTGCATCGCAGACAGGTGTGCTCTGTCTTCCGACACAGCCGGGGGTCATCAGCCAGTGAGGGATCAGTGAGCGTATCTGAGAGGAGTGTTAAAGATTCAGTTAGTCAGTCTTCCACGATTTGCCTCGCCTGATCAAAAACATTACAGGCATGCTGAGTAATTGATGCCCAGCTAATGACTCAATGATTAATGGCCACGGAAGCGTGGTGCTTTGGTGGCGATGTATTGCCTCGGCCTGTGGCTGAGGTAAAAGGCAGAAGATTTTGAAAACGAAGACCCCCCCCATCCCTTTTAGCATTGCACAAGGCCAATGGGGGTGGCCCGACCATCGTCACTCATATGAAAATAATCTAATTAGAGGAGAACAGCAGCTCAGACTCAAGTGGCTCTGGTCAATAAGTGATTGGTGTTAATTAAGTTTGTCCAGGCATATGGAGGTTTGCTCACAGGATTAACACTACATGGTGTAAAGGATGATGGGGGATTTCTTCCCAGTATTGAAATGTGGCGGCTTCTCTGTGTGATCTAAAGCCGCCATGTCCACTGTGTACACTACACCCATAATTAAACTGACACTCCTAAAGTAACAAAAAAGCACAAAAGCTATTTATAAAGCACTTTAGTAGAGCCTGACTGTTGATTGCTGACTGGACTTGGGTCAAGATGGAGCAACAGCCTTCTAGATGAGTCTACGAGTCACAAAATTAGACATAAACACAGTTGTTCAAAGCACCCTGTTGCTCCAAGAGAACCACCTTGTCTCACTCCAAACATCAATGTTAAAAATGTGTGTAACAATATTTTTTTCTTCAGGCATTTTATGCTTTGGTGGACAGGAAAGTGTGGATTTTATTTTGCTGGATTTGAAACCGATGCTGTAGCAGAACATGTAAAGCTGAGGCTGCAACGAATAACGCTGGAATACCCAAAGCCACATCTACACTATGGTAATAGATTAAAATGTATTAGAATATGAGCCATTATCTCATGTTGTATCAATATTATACATAACGTAACATTGGACCAATTGTTAGTAGCCATCAAGAGGTACAGTGGCAGATATATGATACTGATGGTTGGACTAAATCCCCCCCGGTAATGGTGGAATTATACTATTATCTCCTGCTGTGAATCTGTGTTAGACAGATGGTCTAGGGGGAGAAGAGAGGTATCTTCCCCCAACCCCCCCACACCTCTCCAAAGAGACCTTCAAACAATTGAGCATAGTGCTAATATTAGCCGCTGTTGAACGGATGCCTGCCAAAGCAAGCTATGACATTTTGGAAAGAAGTGGGGCAATTGGAAACCTACAATTTCTCCATTTCTATTTTTAAAACTGAGGATGTAGAGAAGGAAGGAACCCCACTTGAGCCGAAACAAAACACAGTCATGTGACACTTGATTCTCTACTTGATTCTTAGAGAGTCACACTGTGGTTTAATGTTACAAAGGTAGTGAATTCTCATTAAAGAGTATAGTAGAGTCGTACCAATATTACTTTTTATATGAAAAGTGCACAGTTTCACAGTTGCCACCATGCCGGACACTCCTGTGTATGTCTGTCTTTTCATCTGGCTTTGAGTGCCGTGCCGTCACCTGTTTATATCAATGTCAAGCACATTCTGCGGTTCCCCTGGGTTTGTTCCTTTTCTATGCACTACATTAATTCACTCCCTGGAGTGTCTTTATGTGATAATATAACTAATCTCACAGAGCTCTCTTTCTTTCATGAGAACTATTCTCACCATCCAACCATCCCCCCAAACTATTGGTTCCACATACAGTATTCATTTATTCTCCCTTGTTGCTCTCCAAGTCATTTAATTCCAACGTATTTTTAATCAATTATCCACAACTGCATAGAATGTCAATACCTCTGTTTGGATTGGTTTTATGAATTCAATTGAAAGCACACATCGCAAGGTGGTTAAAGTACATGTCCAATATCTTATTAATATAATCGAAAGCAGGTTCTGTAATACTTTTTATGCAGCTGGTGATCGACTAGCTTCCACCGCCCCCTGATCAATAAACCTCCTTGGCTTGTCCTGGCGATGTGTTTTGCTATTACATCTGCGCGTGCAGATATGCATGTGCAGACACAGATTGAAATCCTCCTTCAGTTATGATAATGATATCCGCTGCAGTTGGAGGAAGACCAATGTCTCGGGATCATGCAGCAATATGTGGATCATGCACTAACCTGTCATGTTCCAATTTGTCTTTCCATTACGACCGGGTTAGTGCATGGCTGTTGGATTACCCTGTGATTACCTAACTAGCCAGACCAGATCCAGAAAAACCAATCCAAATGGCACAATATTCCCTATGGTCAAATATAGTGTACTACAAAGGGAATAGGAGACTTAAGACAGGGACATTCCCATTATGCTATACTTCAGAATGACCACTACCCATTTGTCAAAGTCACTATACTTAACACCAAAATATTACGAAGGGAATTACATTACTAATAATTACACTACCATTAATAATGCATATGATGGTCAGTGCAATTGTCCGCCATATGTCCTTGTGTTTACTCCTAAACAGAACCTAGTTGCCAATCACTAGTTGGGGATGTGGCCATGGTCATTGACTGGACCAATCACATGTGCTAATGTGCTATGATGCTGTGTTGCTAACTACATCATTAATTACTGTACTTGAAGGCCAAGCAGTGAAGGACTAGGAAATGTGCTTTCTGAATTCATAATAGTAGTTAGTCAAGATTATCATCTATAGATCCTCAACAGATATGTACAGTGCCTTGCAAAAGTATTCAGTCCCCTTGAACTTTTCGACCTTTTGCCACATTTCAGGCTTCAACCATAAAGATATGAAACTGTCATTTTTTGTGAAGAATCAACAAGAAGTGGGACACAATCATGAAGTGGAACGAAATTTATTGGATATTTCAAACTTTTTTAACAAATAAAAAACTGAAAAATTAAGTTAATACCTTGTAGCGCCACCTTTTGCTGCGATTACATCTGTAAGTCGCCTGGGGTATGTCTCTATCAGTTTTGCACATTGAGAGACTGAAATTTTTGCCCATTCCTCCTTGCAAAACAACTCGAGCTCAGTGAGGATGTATGGAGAGCGTTTGTGAACAGCAGTTATCAGTTCTTTCCACAGATTCTCGATTGGATTTAGGTCTGGACTTTGACTTGGCCATTCTAACACCTGGATATGTTTATTTGTGAAACATTCCATTGTAGATTTTGCTTTATGTTTTGGATCATTGTCTTGTTGGAAGACAAATCTCTGTCTCAGTCTCAGGTCTTTTGCAGACTCCATCAGATTTTCTTCCAGAATGGTCCTGTATTTGGCTCCATCTATCTTCCCATCAATTTTAGCCATCTTCCCTGTCCCTGCTGAAGAAAAGCAGGCCCAAACCATGATGTTGCCACCACCATGTTTGACAGTGGGGATGGTGTGTTCAGGGGGATGAGCTGTGTTGATTTTGGTTTCATCTGACCAGAGCACCTTCTTCCACACGTTTTGTGTGTCTCCCAGGTGACTTGTGGCAAACTTTAAAATACACTTTTTATGGATATCTTTCAGAAATGGCTTTTTTCTTGCCACTCTTCCATAAAGGCCAGATTTGTGCATTATACGACTGATTGTTGTCCTATGGACAGACTCGCCCACCTCAGCTGTAGATCTCTGCAGTTCATCCAGAGTGATCATGGGCCTCTTGGCTGCATCTCTGATCAGTATTCTTCTTGTATGAGCTGAAAGTTTAGAGGGACGGCCGGGTCTTGGTAGATTTGCAGTGGTCTGATACTCCTTTAATTTCAATATTATAGCTTGCACAGTGCTCCTTGGAATGTTTAAAGCTTGGGAAATCTTTCTGTATCCAAATCCAGCTTTAAACTTCTCCACAACAGTATCTCGGACCTGCCTGGTGTGTTCCTTGTTCTTCGTGATGCTCTCTGTGCTTTCAATGGACCTCTGAGACTATCACAGAGCAGGTGCATTTATACGGAGACTTGATTACACACAGGTGGATTCTATTTATCATCATTAGTCATTTAGGTCAACATTGGATCATTCAGAGATCCTCACTAAACTTCTGGAGAGAGTTTGCTGCACTGAAAGTAAAGGGGCTGAATAATTTTGCTCGCCCAATTTGTCCGTTTTTTATTTGTTAAAAAAGTTTGAAATATCCCAAAATTTTGTTCCACTTCATGATTGTATCCCACTTGTTGTTGCTTCTTGACAAAAAATTACAGTTTTATATCTTTATGTTTGAAGCCTGAAATGTTGCAAAAGGTCGAAATGTTCAAGGGGGCCGAATAGTTTTGCAAGGCACTGTATACAGTTACTATTAAAAAACGAATGTAATGATTGCTTAGGTTAAAGTTAGCGTTAGGCTTAGAATAAAGGTTAGGTTAAGGTTTAGGGAAATGGTTATGTTTAGGGATAGGATAATGTTTAAGGTAACTGTGAGTGGTAGTGGATAGGTAAATCATTTGTTACAGATCTGGGAATTGTTACAGAATCTGTACTATCCAAATAAAGTGTTACCCTGCAGGGTAGCCTATCGGGTAACTTCGGGGCACGTATACGTGCTTGGTCGTATGTGAAAACACACCTCAGATGTGAAAGCAATTAGGACCTTACCTGGAAGAAGCAAATAGCATCTGGATTACTCTAGCTAATCAACCAGAGGAATCACTAGTCGCTAACAGGGGGTGCAAACTGTTACGTGTGAGCTTGTGATCGGAGGTAAACTGGACACCAGATAAGCACAAACCCTTCAATCTGTGATGCAAGCACTACAAAAGGATCCTTTCTGCACCACTTTGACAGCACCACTTTAACAAACAGTGGCCACAAATCGCAGATCTCACCTTTAACAACAACACTGTTTTGAACACATCTGGCCCAGGGGCGCCGCTAATGCTTATTTTAAAGCTGAGCCCTGTATTGAAACAATACTAACATATATATAATAAAACAACTATAACACACCATCAATTAACAAAAACGACCACAACAATAAAAATAGAGAAAAGAGAGATTTAAACTCTCTGTAAGACCCCAATTAAAACTGTTTAGTTGTCTTTTTAAGTAAAAGGAAAACTAGCTTATTTGAAGAACAATTAATGGCCTAACACATGTATATACAGATATATAACACATTAAAACAGGACTGTTGTGGAACTCAAAATGTTAACTGTATCGGTATTCGTCTATGCATATCAGATAATTACCGGTAGTCAAATTAACTGTAAAATAAGAAACCATATCAGAAGTATATTCTCATATTGACATAGATTAGCCTATATACTTCAACAGCATAATAGAATTCCTGAAATTCAATTCTGGCTTTTGTATTGGAGAGATACACAAATGAAGCTCTACAGCAGGGCTTCATCCCCTGCTTTGTTTAGCCTGTTTGTGGAGAAGGATGGAGGACTGAGGCCCTGCATTGGTTACCAGTGACTGAATGATGCCACAGAGGTTTGCTCCATCACTCTTTCACATTGATGTTGGTTATCTTTATGCCACTCCTGGTGCAACAATTTAAGCAGTTCTGCTTTGTTTGATGGCTTGTGACCGTACGTCTCCTCTTGTTCACATTCCAATAGGTTTTCAATTAAGAGTTGATTTAAGAAATATTTTCAGTGGTCTGGGGCCTCATGTATAAAAGACTGCGCAGCTTACATACCAGAAGATGGCGTACGGCCAAAACTGGAAAAGTACGTACGCACAGAAAAATTCACATGTATAAAACCGGTCGTACGCCAGGCCCTGCGCACCTTTCCTTTATAATTCACAATCTACGTGAGATGGACCGCACGTGAACAAGCCACTGATCCCGCCTTGCCTCCTCCCCTAAATTAATATGCAGATGCAGGCCTCGCTGCTTAACTTTTTTCCATAAATGCAAAAATCTCATGTGCTAAAACAATTTTGCACAATTTAATTACTATGTATTAATCCCAGGCCAAGAAGATCATACTACCATTTTCTCTAGAGCTACTGTTAGCCAGTCTACAGACAATTGAAATGCTATAGCATCTCGCCTGCTGTTCGGCCTGGTATAATTCGCATTCTAATAATAATATGCCTATTTGAACAAAATTGGAATTGTTTTCTAAAATGTTATATTTACATAACCTAAATAATTACATAACCTATATCACCTTGAATTTACCCTATATTCAATATCCGATCATTGCAAATTATTTTTCAAACGTCCTGACATGCCTTTCAAACCTGCATTAAACCCACATTTCTTTTATGTTCCATTTTCAAAACAGCAGAAGTCACAATAATATTTTGCAACTTTAGATCTTCCCTCTTTATATGTTTTACCATTATGCTAAACATTAATCTCTAACATACTACAAGAACTGTTCGCGTCAGGTGAGAATTTGATAATGCGGCTCGTTGGGAGAATATCAATCTCATATTTGTGTTCTTTAAATGTGGAGAAGTGAAAATATATGTTATTTTTTATATCTCATCTTTTCATCATTCATTATGAACTGATTCATCTTGTTTTTAAACATATAGGCTACGTTAGTAACCAGTGTTGTATGCAAGTTACGTAAACGTACCAAAGTTGGTTATGAACCGTCCCAGTATATTGTTATACTATATAAACCGGGAAGCCTTGTATTTTGAGCCCTGGCCGAAGCAGCCATTGCGCATCAAGTATAACATCATATTTTATAGGCCACACCTAATTTCCCAGACCTTGATCACTTATTTACACATAATCCACAAGATCAATTGAGCTTCACACGTGAGTGATTTTGCCGACTTGTTACTGCGTTTCATCCTTGGGAGGTGGATCGGTGCGTCATGCCTCCTGTGCGTTATGGATGAGCCAGAGTCAGGCTCACAGAGACAATTGCATTTTCCGATGCCAATCTTGTAGTTGCACAGCACAGCGAGTATACGTATATTTCATCTGTGGTAAGTAATCCGTGCTGCGTGCAATATTAACCATATACAGAGGTTGACATGCATTTTCTGAATTATTCTGTTGTTCGTTTGACAACCTCAAGTAGGCTATAACAGGAGTGGTGGCAGATTAAGGTAGGCCCTAAAAGCATTTCCCGTTTGGGTTTTGGCATTTTGATGTGAGTCATCCACATCAATTATCAAACTTTTATTAGCAGATGTAATTATGTTTTTAGAATAGTCGTATGACAGTAACTGTAGTGGAAACTTTATTTATGTTTGGTGAGTTATGTCACTTTTCAGTTAGAATTTGTCACGTTACAGAGCAAGACAAGACTTTGCGTATGGCCCGCACATTCTCACGACTGCTCAAAAGTTTCTGTGACGGCCCGCATATTCTCACGTCAAGTAAATTTTTATACATCACACCGTGTGCGTGAAAACCATCGTACGCAAGCTTTTCGTGCATACGCAACGTTTATACATGAGGCCCCTGGTCTCTTAATTATTTTCGGTATTCATTGCAAATGCAAATTACCTGGTCAAATACATTTGAAAAAATACAATAAAATAAAGAATACTGAGATACCTAGATTTAAATGATTTGGGCTAATACTGTACCACTTTTGTATAGTAGACACTGTGGCTTTCTACAGCCAGTAGATTAGGGCAAAGTGGTTAGGGTCAGCATGGGTTTTAAACTGTCAATAGAGGTCACTGAGAAAGGGAGATTCTCATCTGTATTCAAAATGAATAATGAAGAATGTGTTAGGACAGCAAAAAGTTAATGATCTGTTCGCAGGAAGACAAAGGATCATCATACAATATCGACTCAAAGTGTTATCGCCTGTAATTAAACTCTACGCTATTAAACTGGACGTTCTGTTGGCAATGTTGTTCTTCTCACCAGTCCCAATTCAACTTGATTTGACTCCCTGGTCCCAAGTATACATCCACATCACCTTAATCTGAAATAAAACTGTAGGCCGCGGTGTGCATGACGTAATGCCTGTGACATTTATTTGACATTTCTACACGTTCCAAGCCGTTTACATAAAGAGCTTAACTCACATGAACTATATCTGATACCCACACACACTGTAAAGGTTGTTATCTTTTGCTGCAAAGTACACTTTGAAACGATTCACTATTCATTTCTTGGTGAAAAAAAACTGTATACTGGTTCTTGTAATCCTGTAAATAAAACATATAGAATCCCATGTTTGTTCAGTAAAAGAGAAAAGAACAGATTAAGTGACTGCAGGTGTGTGTCAACTAATCTCCTGTGTCTCCATTTCTGTGTGCTGTCTTGCCGTTGTTCCAGTGAACAACAGTCCACACTCCATATGACACCATATTCTGTGAACAGTGCACTACTTTGAACCAGAGGTCTATAAACCCTGGCCAAAGTTGTGCAGAGAATAGAGAGCTGTTTGGAAGGTAAGGCTATGATTCAGTTCACCTCAGCATATATCTATCTGACTGACAGCCAGCGCGTGGTGGTTAAGACCAGGGGACCTTGAAATGTGTTTATGAGTGAGGGAGAGAGAGAGGGAGAGAGAGAGGAAGAGAGAGAAGGAGAGAGAGAGGGAGAGAGAGAGGAAGGGAGAGAGGGAGAGAGAGAGAGGGAAACATGAAGCACCAATTGATACATTTATT
This sequence comes from Umbra pygmaea, assembly GCA_016801145.1. Taxonomy (NCBI): domain Eukaryota; kingdom Metazoa; phylum Chordata; class Actinopteri; order Esociformes; family Umbridae; genus Umbra; species Umbra pygmaea. The sequence goes on along the minus strand of JACXGM010024700.1, from coordinate 5,516 downwards.
TGTGTGTGTGTGTGTGTGTGTTTGCCTGCCTATTTCTGTGTATGTGTCAGCTGTAGGTTATATTGTGGCATGAACAGCGTGAAGCATTTCCCTGCTCTTGCTTTCCCTCGGTCGGACAAACGACATGACTCGCAACACAATAACGTACCCTCGAGTTCTTGCAGGATCTGTAAAAGTGGTTTATTGATGGACACAAACAAAAACTATTTTTGTTTCATTTCCTCAGAGCCACTGTTGTGAGAAGTGACAAGCTATCAGACTATAATTATGTGTCCAAATTTCAAAGAGGGTTGGAGGTTTATTACCTACAGCCGAGGCATCATGCCCATTGAAACTGAGGCTTGTGCCCCTCAGATTTTTGAGCCAAGTGGATTTTCCTTTTAATATCAGCATTTGTGGGAACCTGTTTCCGTGTGTTGTGCACTCTGTGCCCCCTTAAAAAAAATAGGTGCATGACGCTTCTGACCTACAGTATAGCTCACATAATGAAATGTTTGTGGCCTGCAGTAAGTTTTAATCACCTGTTTTCATCACAACTTTAAATGCAATAGTTATCATTCTCACTAGGTAAACAGTGTAGGAAATGTACCAACCTGTTTCAGTGACATAATTCATAACCCTGATATGACTGATATCTATCTATCTATTATATGGGCATATAATTCATTCATATTTACATATTCGATTTTGGACGTTTTCAAATATGTTTCAATATGTCTATAATATATGTAAATATATTGACATATATGACAAAATTATGCCTGGTAATATCCATTAAACATATACATCTGCATTTGTTTTGTTTCCTGTCATGTGTTTATTCTATTATCTAGTAATTTCCTTGAAGTACTTTTGAGGAGGAATAGCATTCATGTTGTTTTTATAATACTGTAGGTCTCTTTTGAAATGTAAACTGTCCTGTACAAAGTGGATCATTAAACTGAAACTGAAAAAGGTGCCATATGCTGCTTGACAATGACTAAAGTCAAAACCTTGGTGTATCTAGTAAACATTCCAGTAGATTGTGACATAATGGCAGTTGTATGATACTGTGAATAAAGGTCCTTAAATGAAGATCACAGACCATACCCAGTTGTTTCTTTGCTTACGTTGCATTTTATTAAAATTATGCTAATATATATTGTACAATTTACAGATTTTGACTCTTGTTGGTATGAGATAATAATTGTCTTTTTCACAGTTAATGTAATGCAATATGGCCTAAACTGGTGGTTAGTTTAGGATTGTTCCCATTGCCAACAATAGTTATAAACACACAATAACAAGGAGATTTTCATGAAAATCATGTCTTGAAGGTTTATTCCATGATGTGTTGATGAGAAATGCTTAAAATACTGCATATTCATGTATTTTATTATCTTAACATATAATATTACATGTTAAAAAACATAATATACTATGTTTTATGATATTGTGAAAAGCGCAAGTTAAATATTTGTATATTTGAAATGAAAATTTTCAGGACATATGTTGAGGAATCCTATACATATATGTACATATATTTTTTGGACAAGTTTTCTGTGTGGGGAAAAGCACCCCATTTCTATTATGCACTACTTGTCATCCTCCCTATGGGGTTAGTGTGCATGAAATAGGCTGCCATTTGGAAGCAGACCCATTTCTATAAAGATTCTGCTGAGACTGACATAGTTCCTGTAGCATGTCTAGTTAAACCCCTCATGTGACAGAGCCCTGCTTGAGCCTTCTGGCCTTTGTGTTGTGTCTATCTCCATTGTCTGCAGAACAGCCTTCCACCACACATAGACGCACACACACGCAAACACATAGACCTTTCAGTTCAGTCTACCGCCTGTCTTCTATCATTCTCCTTTATGACAAATCTAGCCCTTTCCACACCGTGAAACACAATCCTATCCTATGATACTGGGTGTCGATCAGATTGAGAGATTGCTCGACCAACCCAATCCTGAGAGCAGAACGTCATGGAGCGATAGTTTTCACATTTTTATTGTGTTATCAGTCCAATACCAATAAAGCCCTTCTACGAATGCTGTCAAAGTTGCGTTTCTGGAAATGTCACGGCGCATAGTAGTCACACATGTCACCACTAAAATGTCATTCTACCTTTTTCATTACCTCACAGTGTCACTCCTGTCCTGGACTGAACACGGCATTCTCAACTAGCCATTTGTCACTCTGTGATTTCAATCTGTAGTTACAATGAATATTCTTACCCAAACATTTCCTTTTTGCTGACTTCTACTACAGTATGTGGGCAAGTTTCTATATTTTAATTGGGGAAACACTGCACCTAAGTAATAAAGTAAAGACTGTAGTGGATTTTTAGATGTTCCATAGGACTGATTATAGCAGCTGTCTAAGAACTACCAGTCTCTCACACTCTTGACGACTGCCGGAGTGAGACCCGGAAGGAAGGGGGGCCAAACCCCCACTATTGGTAGTCAACTAGAAACTGAGAACTCAACATTATAGTGTATATCATGATATTTCATCTTGGGGCTTAATGGATCATCCCATAAAGCGAGTTTGTGCTTTTACTACATGCAAGTCTATATGATTTTCTCCACAGAGCGACAAGAAGAGATTAATGCTAGCTTTCTACAGTGAAGCATAGTCAAATGTTATAATCCAGTCCTTTGTTACAGCCTGGATGCGCCAAGGCGCCAATGCGATGCATAATCTAATTGTTAATGTACTCTTTTGTTCTCCAATTCCAGCCAGTGAACTGATCTGTATTTCGTATGCAGCGGGAGTTGTGGGCGTCCCCTCTCGAGAGGAAATATAAGTATTTGTTTAAGGTTAAACAGATGAGATCTCGTTAACGACTCTCCTGGCCCACGTCATGCGCGCCATAGCAAATGTGTTGAATAAATGTTGAGAAATAGACTGAACCGTATAAGATATGCTTAGATCGTAGATCATAGTTTAGAAGTGTAGACGTCATGTAATCCTTGGTATTGTATTATATAATTCTGTGTCCAGTTAAAGCGTGTACTTCGATGCCCTTTATCTGGAATTAAATATTATTCTCTTTACTAAATTCTGTCCGTCTGACGTTCGAAATAATTTCCCAGAACATCTCCAGTGGAGTCATTAATGGGAACGTAAGCTATCTTGTTGCGGCCTGCTCTATGTTTCTGCCCTTATCACGCACTCAGTTCAAGCTAGGTAGCCTACGCACTGTTTTCTGAATATCGCGGGTAGCGATTAAGTTGTCCCGGGTCGCTCTAGTATTTCATTCCGTAGCTGTTTACACACACGGATAAATGATCATTATGAGGTCAGATAGTTAGATAGGAAAAATCAACAACGGCTATAGCTAGCTAATTTAAATCCTCGATACGCATTTATTAAGCATTTCTCCGTTCTCAACTCAGACAATTGCAACAGGGTAGAAAAGGAAATATATTAATCATTAATGATTTAACTTCATAAGTGCACATTAATTGTATCCTTTTACCTTCCCTACTACAAGACTTTAAAGAGTTGATATCCTTAGATACCCTAACAACATCATGGTATATTGCTCCAGGCATGAAGGCATTTCATACTGTATGAGCTGAGTTATGGCATGAAACATTTTATTTAGATTTCTACTAGATCAGTAAACTGATGTAATAAAACATAATGTCTCATAATCAGGATCTTCTCATGGCATTCTTGTGTTTCATGATCCTTGTAATAATAATTGGACTGTTTTATTAAAATGTTGTAAAATGTTCTTAATGAAAGAGAAATATTAGATCATAAGCAGAATTTATGGCATCATATAATAAACACTCAAGTATAATAAAACACAATGTCCCGTGGTGAAAAATGAATTGGATCTAATTGTACAACTGTCCAATCAGGATGCCTGACACGTTTTTCCGTCACACTTGAAAAACACTTGACTAAAAAAATGACAGATGCTTCAATCATATGATGAAGTAATATCTTGGTAGTCAATAATACAGGGAATTATTATGGAACATCCACACAATTTTTTGCTCTAAATATTTTTTATTATTTAGTATTTCCATGGACAAGGAATCAATGTGTTAGTTCTAAATTAATTCCTACTGCCATCATAATGTTTCATTTTCACCACGGCTCACAGATCTCTGGTCAGAACTGTTGGACTACACATGAGCAATACCCTGTTAGTATCATGTAATCAAATCTGAAGTTTGGCTGCAGCTTTTGATGTTGAACTCAGTTTGCAACGGAATTGTATCAGACTCGTTTTTTACTTTCATGTGCAAACATCAAAGAAATTACTTGTCAATTATTTGAGGGTCGCCAGCTGAATTGTTAATGTACAGCTGCGGGATTCATGCGACATTTACATTCATGTGAATATGTCAGATGGAACCAGGATCACCTTTAATTGCTAAAAGTACATTTAAGTAACGTATCAACCTCTTATCTGTGGAGGGAGATCAGTTCTTGGCTTGTTTTGTCCCTGCATACTGTACGCTGGAATGTTAGTAGCTGTAATGGTGTTGCTTGTGGTCAACAACTAATAGGGGCATATTTTACAACCTCAAGCATTCAATTATAAACAAGTGCCACATTTATTTTTTCATTGTAATTATTGACAGCCATTGGTGAAGGGGTTACATGGTTAATATTTTGGCATTAGGAAGGTGATTTAACATAATCACCCTACGAGGTTTATATTCATGCCCATTCATCTCCACAGTTACAATTATTCAGGAGGCACAATCTGTGCTGTTTGTGTTCTGCCACGTGTCTGCAGGGTGAGGCAGTCGGGAAACGAGCTCTTGTGATAGCTGTGGCAGGGGAAGCGTGATCAGATGGGGGAACGGAGGCGCTGGGCTGGGTAACTGCCGGCTGCGTAGCTAACAGACAAGCTAACAACAACAATGACCGACAGTCAAACACAGCATCCCAACAAGGCCTCCTTCAACAATCGTTAAACATAGCCTCAACCTGATTTTTGGGCTGCGAATATATTCCATTGCAAATGTTAGACTTTATGGTACTGCATACCCTGACTCCCTCATCAGGAGGTTCATAGGGTTGAGGGCAACCGAAGCCCGGTGGAGGTGATTAAAACAGATGGGCTGACTGACTAGGGAGGGACGAGGTGGCGGCAATGGTTGCGCTGCATTATGCATGGTTGTGGCGTGGCAGCATGGCAGTGTGGCTACCCATCAACTAGCTACTGTAACTTGCTATCAGTATGGGCGCCCTGAATGGTTCACTATTGCCTCTGCAGTACACTACCGAGAGCCCTGGTTAGAAGTAGACAATGAATGTTGAAAAAGACGCAATTTGGGACGCAGGCTTAGAGTGGAACTCCGCTAGGCAACAGCTTCATCGTGATGGGCCTGTTGCCATGGCAGCAGTAAGGCCCTCATTAGCAAATATTACCCTTGGCCTGGCCGCAAGACAGAGTGAGAGATAGAGAGATGGGGAGGAGCAATAGAGAGAAGGAGAGAAAGAGAGAGAAAGAGAAAGAGAGAAAGAGAGAGAGAGAGAAAGAGAGAAAGAGAGAGAGAGAGAGA
>JACXGM010024699.1:0-15619 GCA_016801145.1 Umbra pygmaea | reverse complement strand
AAGGCAACTGAAAAGAACGTACTGTAGCAATGAAATCACCATATAGACTAATTTAAATGAACTTTGTAAAATATATATTATTGAAAAATATATTAAATAAAAAAATATATTAAAGAAGTACAAAAATACATTTCTGATTCTGATTATCTTTGGGCCTGCAGAGAAGGCCTTGCAGGCCCTGACGGCCCACCACTGTTCAACTGTTCTTGGATGGTTGGGAGAAGTTGCTCTCAGAGGATGTGTTGGTACCATTCTTTATTCATGGCTGTGTTCTTAGCAGTGGTGGAAAAAGTACTGAAAATCTGTACTCAAGTACAAGTAGTGTTACATTACTGAAATACTACTCAACTACAATTACAACTACCGGTGTTAAAAAAGTAATTATGTAAAAGTACAAAGTATAATTCTCAGAAACTACTCAGAGTACTAGTTAATTTTTAACAGATGATGTTTAATGCATCAACAAAAAGCATTCAATCCGAAAGGGGATTATATACATTGATCATTAATTGTTTAGCATAATTTTAAATTTAGTTAAATTACTGCTGATTTAACTTACTGTATTGGTTGTCTTAATATTTTGTGCAGAGCACACGCACATTAGTTAGTTCTGTCCTAACTGAATCCCAGGCTAATGACACATTCTTCCAGGTGCGGCCATGGGCACTCGTCCTGCATATTTTGTCCTTTTTTCCACTGTTCTCAATGTTGTTGTCCTCTGTCTCTATTTGGTTTCTGTTTCACAAAACCTTCAGTCAGGGTTCGAAATGACTTAGGACAATTGGGGGGTCCCGTAAAATTTTGTTATCTTAACTTACTAGCAGCAATATCCTTGCCTGTGAAGCCCTTTTTGTGCAAAGCAATGATGACAGCACGTGTTTCCTTGCAGGTAACCATGGTTGACAGAGGAAGAACAATAATTTCAAATACCAACCTCCTTTTAAAGCTTCCAGTCTGTTATTCGAACTCAATCAGCATGAAAAAGTGAACTCCAGCCTTGTCCTCGTCAACACCATCTCCTGTGTTAACGAGACAATCACTGACATGATGGCAGCTGGTTCTTTTGAGGCAAGGCTGAAATGTAGTGGACATGTTTTTTTGGGGATTAAGTTCATTTTCATGGCAAAGAGGGACTGGCAAAAGAGGGGCAATTCATCTGATCACGCTTCATGACATTCTGATGTATATGCAAATTGCCATCATCAACACTGAGGTTAGCAGACTTTGTGAAAAATAGTATTTATGTAATTCTCAATACTTTTGACCATGACAGTATAATGCATATGACTGCAAAACCTCTGTGTCTTCAGACTTGATATTTGGCAAACTGAGCAACTTTTCTAGTTCAACCATTCTTAAATCTCAAAAATTACATTTCCAGGGTACTTTAAAATAAATGTGATTACAAATATCACCATATGACCAGAGCTTTTACTGTGGCAGTGACAGCTATGAGCAAATTCAGATTTAAATAATGTGGCTACATGGTAAGGCAAAGTGGTCAGTGATGGTAGGTGTAACATAGACAAGATGATTCTCACCCGATGGTCACAACTTTGATTCCAGCAAGATATTCTTTTTATTTTATTTGGGGGAAGCTCTCTAGTCAGTTGATTTGGGAATGTCTGTTTTTGTAATGTAATATCTAACATTAATCCTAACCTTAACCAGGGATGGACTGGGAAAAAATTCGGCCCGGGACTTTGGATGGAGCGGCCGGCGGTGGGGGGGGGTGGCACGCGCTGTATCTGTCGCTCCCTGCGTTCGTCAATCATTCACTCTGTGTTTCTCCTCATTTGAATATAGAGGAACTCTCTCTCGATTTGACAGTCGGGCCAGAGCGCAGTTTTGCGGATGCAGCAGCCTGTCCATTTCAGCCTACTTTCACTTGTTTTAATACGTCCGACCGGCCGTCAAAGTAAAATGTGACGGCCCGTTTGGCCCGGAATGGACCGGCCGTTCGTGAAAACTCCCGATCCTCCCGATGGCCAGTCCGCCCCTGACCATAACCATTTCCTAACATTAACTTGTACCTAAACCTATCATTATCCCAAACATAACCCCAACCTTAACCCTAACCTCAACCATATCCTTAACCCTAACCTTACCCTTACCTAACTTTAACCTTAACCTCAACCGTTATCTAACCTTAACCCTTTATATGCTTCAATTCCAGCGTACAAATGAACGGGTGTTGAAATCCATCGTAATTTAAATATCGCACCAACATATATGCATGGATTAGAGGCCTCGCCCTTAGAATTTCCGACATGGATAAGCGAAATCCGGCAAAAAAAAGGAATTTCTCTGAGATAAAAAGAGACGCTCAGGTATCAGGTGCAGGCCAACTGCTTGGTTTTATTTGGAAGCTTCAAATCAGACATTGATTATTCAAGTAAAATGCGGTGTTGAGGTTACTGCTACAGTCATTAAAAGCAATTAAACGAGAACCTGAAGTGCATTTTAATTAATTATTTTCACTAAACATTCCACGTTGTATTTTTTAAGTATCTTTCTTACCTAAGATAGCACTTACTATATTAAAAGTGCAGAATAAGATTGTGTCTCCTTCTTAGAGCCCCCAATGGTGGCTGTTGTGACCACTGATCTTCATTGAATGGCACTGTTCTCCAGCGCAATACCGTGGAGAACCCTGCATGCTATAATTATGTTGCAGGCCTGCTCTGGGGTATATAGTCCCGCCCACCACTCCGCTTACCCAAGACAGATCCACCTGTCATTGAGCAAACCTATACATCACTTCATTGTGATTCATGTGTGTTGGTGCGCACTGTTGAACCTGCGCTCCTGCTTGTTTGGAGATTTGCAAGCGGTGTTATAGGTACTCAGTCAGGGCATAACCTTTGTCACCAAGAGGAATCACATCCAACCGTTTCACCAAAGAACTATGTAGAACTTTATAATAATTTTACGAGGGTGTAAGTCACCGAGGACCTCGCAGTGTGCCAACCTGTAGCCTTGTTCCAAAGCTGCAGTTAAAAAAAATAAGAGTTGCGCAAAGTGGCGGGCCGTGCATTTTACACCTAGGCCTTCACTATCTTCCCAAAAAAAAACACATTATAATAACCTCAGAATGACATTCTAGGGGTATAGGTTATTGTCATTCGGCATATAATGCACGCCATATTTATAGTGCAGATACGTTTATTGCACTCGATAAAGGTTATTTAACATGAGGCTCAACACCTATGAAACTTACAATACACTAATTGACCCAATGTATTACTATTACGCACTATATATGTCGCATTACACATACTGTAGCCATCGGACAGCCAAAATCAATGTCCTAACCAATTAAACAAGAACTAACTCACAACACCCAGTCACAACAGCACAAACATGCAAAAAATGCCAGTAGGAACGATCAGGATTCAACCGCACATGCAGGTTTACCACGCACACTTAAGGCACAGCCTGCTAAGACCACTGAATCTGAACCATAGACCTTATATATATGCGATGGCATTTACAGTGACAACGGAGCACATTTTGTTAATAGTATAGTAAAGAAGATGGCAGAACACCTACAGCGCCTTGCGAAAGTATTCGGCCCCCTTGAAATTTTCGAACTTTTGCCATGTAAAGTTTCACCAGATCTAGGCATGCTGGCCATGGTCTCTTAGTTTCTTCCATGCATTTTTTCAGTCTGGACTTTACCGTCCCGTTTGTGCTTCGACCAATCCTGTACTTTGAGGGTGATATGCACGGAGATATGAGTTTTTAGATCAATAGTAACAGTGCCTTGCGAAAGTATTCGCCCCCCTTGAACATTTTGACCTTTTGCCACACTTCAGGCTTCAAACATAAAGATATGAAACTGTAGTTTTTTGTGAAGAATCAACAACAAGTGGGACACAATCATGAAGTGGAACAAAATTTATTGGATATTTCAACCTTTTTTAACAAATAAACAACTGAAAAATTAGGCGTGCAAAATAGGAAGTAAGTTAATACTTTGTAGCGCCACCTTTTGCTGCGATTACAGCTGTAAGTCGCTTGGGCTATGTCTCTATCAGTTTTGCACATTGAGAGCCTAAAATCTTTGCCCATTGCTCCTTGCAAAACAGCTCGAGCTCAGTGAGGTTGGATGGAGAGCGTTTGTGAACAGCAGTTTTCAGTTCTTTCCACAGATTCTCGATTGGATTCAGGTCTGGACTTTGACTTGGCCATTCTAACACTTGGATATGTTTATTTGTGAACCATTCCATTGTAGATTTTGCTTTATGTTTTGGATCATTGTCTTGTTGGAAGACAAATCTCCATCCCAGTCTCAGGTCTTTTGCAGATTCTTCCAGAATGGTCCTGTATTTGGCTCCATCCATCTTCCCATCAATTCCCACCATTTGCTTGGACACAAGCGAGCACTGTGGCCATCTGGTTTGACACGGAGCACAGCTCTTCGCTCATTGTGCCTATGTGGTGCAAAAGTGAATTACCTGGACCTACAAAAAAGCAGTTAAACACCATTATATAACACTGACAAATTGCATGACATTCAAAACAAATGAAGTGTTTTATGAAGAAACAAAGCGTAACTGTCATGTTTTTACCTGATTGTAGTGCCAGCTGCGCCCTCAGACGGACAATCTCTTCAGCCTGCCTCTTGTTCTTCTCCAAAATATTCTGAAAATACAGTACAGTCCTAAATATCAGGTTATATCACAACCATCAGAACTCAAATAATTGCAGTGTCTGCCAAAATGTTAATTCTTACCTTCATGTGTAGAGCTAAAGTCCTCCACCTGGTACGAAAACGACTTAAAACGTCATGATCTGACAGCAATGTCTAGAAAAGAGGTTTAGCATAAAGGCCTACATAACCCTAAAAAATAAACACAACATATTAAAATCTCTAAATGCACGAAGAAACACAATTTAGCTATTTAGCTAAGCTAGGTAACATATGTACCGGTTTGTTTATGCAAATCGCAAAAAAAGCAACCTTGCTGATAAACACCAAATATTGTGTGGTGTTAGGAATGACTGGATGGTCTTTGGCGAGAATCTTGAGTAGTTGTGAGAATGCTTTGTGGGTTATTCTTTTGTCCATTGCCAATTCTTCCAATTTGGTCCTGAAGTCCTCCTCTTCGTCTTCACTGTCTTCTTCATTGCTTGGGCTGTCAGTACAGGACTCACATGCTACATTGTCTGTCGTTGCCTGTGCCACAGGTGCTGTAGTTTGCCCATCTGTTCCATCAATACTCTCTTCACTTCTAGTGTCAGTGTGTACACTAGTAGAATAGCTTGGAACAGCACCTGGTACAGCACCTGGTATAGCAGTACAAGCAGCTGCTAATTCCTGTAATTGATCTTGAACATGCTTCAGTATTCTCCTCCTTTTACTCCAGTAACTAGACATCATTAGACCAGTCTGTATAAAAAAAGTGTTAATAATGTCACTAAACAGATATGATGGCTGTGATCCTTAATACGTTAATACTACAAATACTGAATAGTGGTATGTGTAACTACACCAATTAGTGTGAGTATCATAATTTGAGATTTTATTCTCAAATAGAAAAAGTAGACAATTATATAATGGAAAGGTACAACTAAAGCATGACATGTAAAGGAAAATCATTGTTTAAACCCAATGGAGCAAGTCTTTTTAATGTATTAATCCAAAACACATTGCATCTTTTCAATAGAAGATCAAAATTACCTCCTCTAATTAGAGGACTTGCCTTCTCAATACCACAGACACGTACCATAGAAATATTGTGTTTATTGTATATTATTTACTTTTACACTAACATCAATCGTGGAAATGGACCTTGCTGTTTCAGGATTGCATCATAAAACATGAAACGTTGCGGTCTAGGCTAGAAAACGTCAAACAAAATCCTGGTCCTAAACTACACTTCAAAGTCTATGAACTCTATTACACACCATTTAATTTATGGAAAGTTGTTGGTTCAGGCGTACGTAAAAAACGCCTTGAAACAGGAACCCACTATTTACCCCCACTATTCACATTGTAAAGCACCGCTGTCTCACTTATCGTAACGTCAAATGCTAGGTATTTACCACCATTGTAAAACATTAAACAACTCTACATCAAAGTGGTAATAAATAAACCATTTCACCAGATGTGACCACGTCATAACCCTTGTCCCATCACTGAGGTCAAGCCCCAGAAAAATATGCCAAGTCCGCTATGATGCACTTCCTGCACATAAAAAGTCACACAAAAGTGACAGAAGGTGTCCTACATCAACTACTGTCATAGTAACTTTAGTAACATATTCTTTGCTATGGTGCTGACATTGCTATAGTTCAGACAGCATGCTGTAATAATAATCTTGGACTAACTGCCTATTTTCTGTCTTTTTCTAAAAGGATATGTCAATGTAGTCAACCATGGAAAACCGCAGAAATCTACATTTATGGGTGTCCTTGGATGGGGTAAGTGGAATCTTGTGGGGTCTAGAAACTAGGTTGATATCTGGTTTTAGAGTTCCTGATCGATTAGTTAGTGAACACACCCCCACACATACAAACACATAGTGGGGGCTTTGGATGTACGGATGTATGGATGTACACGGGACACCTCCCATGACCAAAAGTTTGGGTGTACGTTTAGTTAATGAAGTGTTCTGTTGATTGCCCACAATCCTACTGGATTTGAAATAGTTTTATTATGTGAACACAAGAATAAATTGTGGTCCATCTCCCCTTTCGGTGGTTTATGATTAGGGAAGGAAGCAAGCAGAACCCATACAAACACACAATAATTCCGGGATGTCAAACTCCACTTATACAATACTGACATTTGTGTACACTGAGATTCTTTGGGTCAATAAACAGTTTTATAACATTGTCAGCAACTGCAATGATCAATCAACATCATTATTCACACTTGCCAGGTGTGAATAGGGGACGTGGCTTAAAGGTTTAGGGGTGTGGCTTAAAGGTTTATACACATTCAAGGGGTGATGGAAGGGGGATGAGGAGGGGTTCAGGAAGGTGGCTAGGCCACCTGTCATAGAAATGTTGATGGGTGACTCGGGGGGTGGGGATAAGGGGGTGTGGGTTGCTATGGATACCTGCTGTCAAACAAAAAAGGAGCGGGTCTTAAGCTGGGTCAACCAAAACGAAGCCAATATGGGGGGTAAAAAGAGCAGCATCTTTAACTTCAAGCATTTCTGAAGTGTTGGGCAAACCATCGCTGGGAATCAAAATGTGTGTATGTAGCAAGAAGAATGTCACCCCTTTCTTATGGAGTAGGAAGAAGGCTGGCAGGTTCTGGAAGCATCCAAGGCCAGCCAGCAGGTCCAGCCCCGCCCCTGTACCTGCCTCCTATCTGAGCCTCATCAGGGGAGACATAAAGAGGCTCAAAGAGAACAGACAGAGAGCAAAAGGATAATAAGCTGAGCGTATTGACTGGGAGAACAAGAGACAACTGGGTGAAGGAGAGTGGAGAGGCCGCCAAAGAGACGACCACCTGAACCCATCTTTCCCAAACCGCCACCCAGAAGCTGCTCCAGAGAAGATCCCGTCTCCTTATCACCAGTGGCGGGCGGTGCATTTTACACCTAGGCCTTCAAAATGAAAACGCATTATAATAACCTCACAATGACATTCTAGGGCTATAGGTTATTGTCATTCGGCATATAATGCACCCAATATTCATAGTGAACATAAGTTTATTTCACTCGATAAAGATTATTTAACACGAGGCTCAACACCTATGAGACTTACAATACACTAATTGACCCGACACGACTGAAACCATAAGAATGTAACACTATGCATTATTAAATGCACATCCAGGTTTACCACGCACACTCAAAGCCACAGCCCACTAAGACCCCTGAATCTGAACCACAGACCTTATATATACGATCTGCACATGCTTCACACCAGTAGTGATCTAAAACAAGCAGTAATAATTAACAAGTATTAACAGGCCTGGCGCCAGGATGAAGTGTGTCTGTTTATCTCCCCCTGCATGAATACAAATACAGTACATGCATTAAGCCCCGTTAAGAACCTTTAAGGCTAGGGATGGGCCAATACCACATTTTATGGAACGAGTACAAGTACAGAGTATTTCATTTTGGGTACTTGTTGATACGAGTACCGATAGGAGTACTTTTAAGAACTATGCCAAATGTCACATTTATCAAGCTAAAATCTGCTATTTCTTAGATGTTGATCAGCCAATTCAAATATAGAAAAGTAAATATTCCTACATATCCAGAAGAACATCATTTACATTGCAGGTCAAGAATGTGTAATAGTTATTAGATGTCAATGGTTTACGTGTCGTCCCTAATTAAGTGGGCGCAGATGGCTCAGTGGGTAGGGAGTCAGACTTGTAGTCAGAAGGTTGCCAGTTTGTTTCCCGACTGAGCCAAAATGTTGTTGTGTCCTTGGGCAAGACACTTTACCCTAATTGCTCCCAGGTCGTTGCTGTAAATAAGAAATTGTTCTTAGTCAACTTACCTGGTTAAATAAAGGTTAAATAAAAAAAAAATCGAATTTGCCCTAAGCATTGCAGATGTTTTGTGTAAGATGAGAATGTAGAGTTTGAAGTGACTTTCTCCAAAACAGGGATAAATACCTAATCATATAATTCTGTTAAGGTAATTTTTTGTTTTATTATAATCGGTACACAATTAGCTGTACTATCAATGTAATCTATTGAACAAAATATAAATAGGCTACATCGTATTTTTTTTAAGTTATATTTCTCAATGTTAGTATGTCAGAACTCAGAAATACCACTATTTTGTTCACCCAGAAGTTTTGCAAACTACCAACATTTGTCTTTCCTCACTGAAGGTGGCTTTCAGAGGCTAGGTCCAGGGCGTTGCTCATGCCGTTTTCTACAGTTACAGTATGCACCGAATTGCATCCTTTATTCTTTCCTGTACTTAAATGTACTGGTATCGGTATCGGCCCATCCCTAGTTAAGGCCCTGCTAGTAAAAATATATAAAAAATCCATCAAACTCACCAAAGCTGCTCCTTATTTGAAAACGAAGTCCTTTCTCTTTTAAAAAGACTTCTATGACGCGGTTGTACAGCACATCTTTGCGTTAAGTTCCAATAAAAGATCTTGCCCAGTGCTGAGAGTTGATCCTGCCCAGTCCTATATTTGCCACCAAAGCTACTTCTTCACCTCCATCTGCCTTTCTGCTAAAAGTAAAAAATCAAACAATCTAAAAATTGAAAGTTTAAAGAAATCAGAGAAGGGAGAGCTAAGCTGGGAGAGCGAAGCTAGTTGTTGTTCGGATGGCGAACTTGAACTGCCCCTCCTATCAGCAACAGAAACGATGCTGACGTAAGGCTAGGCCTGCAGAAACGCTTTACTTGGTCAAAGAACACACAAAACATGGTAAAGTCGAAATATGATTGGTTAAAAATATGACAATCAACAACATGGTCCTGATGGGCTTCAAAAGCAGACGGTATTCACTCGGAATTCTGAAGGCCCTAGTCTACCCGGAGACAACACAGATGAAAAAATCTTATTGGATAAAAGCTTTCATTTATATGAGCTGCGCTAAAAGCAAGGCAACTGAAAAGAACGTACTGTAGCAATGAAATCACCATATAGACTAATTTAAATGAACTTTACATTTAATCATTTTACATGAGTGTAAAATATATATTATTAAAAAGAATATTAAAGAATTACAGAAATACATTTTTGATTCTGATTATCTTTGGGCCTGCAGAGAAGGCCTTGCAGGGCCTGATGGCCCACCACTGCTTATCACAGCGGTTTGTTTGTGTCAGATTTCTTCCTTACCTCCTTCGCTCACAGTTCTAATTTTATTAATAAACTGCCCTCCAGGGCCTTGAACAGTTCATCTGTTTGCGTTCCCTGTGTCTCTCCCCGTTACTGCAGATAAACCAATTATACATTTCTTTCTGTTTTATTTAGTGGATTTAGAAGGTAGAAAAGCTGTTCAACTTAACATATGCATATCACATGTTGCACAATTTATATAGGCTATAGTGCAGCTAAAGCGCTCCCTGTTTTGCCATTTTATTCATTTTACAATTCAGGCTTTATTAATGTTTTTTATCCAGTGTTTGGATACATTTAAATCAGATTTTCCAACTGTTGGTTAGAATTTTAATACATCTAGTGCTTTGTGTTTGCTACACTAAGCCTTAGAGAAATTGTCTCTTTATTTACCAGCCCGTAAGTAACACTTTCCCTCATTATTGTAAGGGTAACCCAGGGCACCCAACGTTCTGGGTCACCTGAGTATTAGAATATACATTTTGTTAGATGTAGTTTATTTTTGTTGGGCCTTGGTTGTTTTATTAGGGATATAGATCCTTAGAAAAAGGCACTGACCATAGTGGTGCTTAGATATAGGGTTCAGTTGGGGGGTTTGTTAGTGAGGCTCTGGCACACAGGTTCCTGGAAATGCATCTGGCCATCTCTATGTTTAATATCACCTGAACCTTCTGTAACAGGTGGGACCGATTATTTAGTTTAGCCACGTTTTGGGCTTATTGTATAAATGCCTTCAGGTACATACACTCCTTGTCGAGTATTGTTGCATGTTACGCTGCGATCCTGTTTCCAGACCATATTCTTTGTTTATGCCTGCATTTTCTCAGAATACAAATAACACCCTGGTTTACTGCACTTGCCTCCTGCCTCTGAACCTGACAATTACTCCTTGGCCGCAGTCTTTTGCTTCATGTAATTTGCACAAAGTTCACATTACTGGATTAGAGAAACTAATTGTGTGAACTGAAAATTCCTGTATTTTATATCCTGCAAACCCAGAATATTGATTACTGGTATATTTCTCATCTTTCGTTCTGCTCTCTCATATAATTTGTTTTATGATCTGCATTATATAAGTAGTATTGCAGCTATAGGGCTCCCTGTGTTACTGTTTTATTAAGTCAAAAATGTTGTCTTAGATTAATTGTAGAACAACTATTTTGAAGGAGAATGGAATTTTATCAACAACTTCTAAATGATATAAAAACTTCAAATAAAATAACGTTGCACAATGGCACGCTGAACTTCTTAATTAATAGTCATTTTCATCATCATAACTTCCTGGACATCTATAGTTATTTCATAAATTCCTCTGCCCTTCAGGTTACTATCAGTTAAGTCATGCATTGTGTGTACTGAGCATAAACAAAAAACGACACAAAGAATCTTGTTTCTAATTCCATTCACATTCAAATAATGCTGGCAAACGGGTTTATCCACATTCAGACAACAGTGAAAACTTTAGTGCATGATGAGTGTTTGATTGTATGACAAAATAATTATTTTGTTAGAAATGTTTTAAAATATATACAGTGGGGGGGGGGGGGGGGAGTATTTGATACACTGCTGATTTTGCATGTTTTCCTACTTACAAAGCATGTATAGGTTTGCAATTTTCATCATAGGTACACTTCGACTGTTAGAGACGGAATCTAAAATAAAAATCAAGAATATCACATTGTATGATTTTAAAATAATTCATATGCATTTTATTGTATGACACACATATTTGATCACCTACCAACCAGTAAAAATTCCAGCTCCCACAGACCTCTTGTTCTCCACTCATTACCTGTATTAACTGCACCTGTTTGAACTCGTTATCTGTATAAAAGACACCTGTCCACACACTCAATCAAACAAACTCCAACCTGTCCACAATGGCCAAAACCAGAGAGCTGTGTAAGGACATCAGGGATAAAATTGTAGACCTGCACAAGGCTGGGATGGGTTACAGGACAATAGGCAAGGAGCTTGGTGAGAAGGCAATAGTTGTTTGTGCAACTAATAGAAAATGGAAGAAGTTCAAGATGATGGTCAATCTCCCTCGGTCTGGGGCTCCATGAAAGATCTCACCTAGGCATCAATGATCATGAGGAAGGTGAGGAATCAGCCCAGAACTACATGGCAGGACCTGGTCAATGACCTGAAGAGAGCTGGGACCACAGACTCAATGAAAACCATTAGTAACACACTACGCCATCATAGATTTAAATTCTGCAGCACACACAAGGTCCCCCTGCCCAAGGCAGCGCATGTCCTGTCTGAATTTTGCCAATGACCATCTGGATGATCCAGAGGAGAAATGGGAGAAGGTCAAGTGGTCTGATGAGACAAAAGTAGAGCTTTATGTTCTAAACTCCACTCGCCGTGTTTGGAGGAAGAAGAAGGATGAGTACAACCCCAAGAACACCATCCCAACCGTGAAGCATGGATGTGGACACATCATTCTTTGGGGATGCTTTTCTGGAAAGGAAACAGGACAACTGCATCGTATTGAGGGGAGGATGGATGGGGCCATGTATTAGCGAGATCTTGGCCAACAACCTCCTTCCCTCAGTAAGAGCCTTGAAGATGGGTCGTGGCTTGATCTTCCAGCGTGACAACGAACTGAAACACACAGCCAGGGCAACTAAGGAGTGACTCCGTAAGAAGCATCCCAAGGTTCTGGAGTGGCCTAGCCACTCTCCAGACCTGAACCCAATAGAAAATCTTTGGAGGGAGCTAAAAGTCCCAGCGACAGCCCCGAAACTGCCCAGTTCGCACGAAAGTGCATTCACACATTTGAAGCAAATTATCGTCTGACCCCCGAGTTGAAAAATTTTAACTTCTGCTTCTATTTGTGCCACATTAACCAATCAGGAGTCTGCTTGCTGCTGTCACTTGATGAAGTCATGTGATGTGATATGAACTTCCAGCATATACACAGCAGTGACTCTCTCTCGATGAATCCTCGATCAACATCAGCCTTCTTGGAAATAGACAACAGCTTAGCACTCGCCCCTCCCATAGGAAGCAAATTTTGCCTGGAACGCGTGACTATTTCGCTTCAAAAGCTTCCTTAATTCACGTGTCCTATTCAGCCGCGGTCGGTGGATCTTAATTGGGGAGGACGGGCTCGTATTACGCTCGGAACCGGAGTGAATGGAATGGTGCGCAACGAACAAAACCAATTGTTTTTTTGATTTGCACACATTCCATTCACTCCGGTTCTGAGCGTAACACAAGCCCGTCCTCCCCAATTAAGATCCACCGACCGCGGCTGGTCCTATTCACTTTGAACACGCAAATGGATTCAAATTGTTCAAGCATCCAACTAGATATGCGATAGAAGCGAATATCATGCACAATTCGCGTTCAGTCTGAACGTCGCATCAGTTTAATCATAATATTTTGTGTTGGTTGTAGCAATGTAATCACTCTATGCACACTAGAGCTGCTCAATTATGGAAAAAAATCATAATCACAATTATTTTAGTCAATATTGAAATCACAATTATTTTAAAGGATTACTCATTCATTTTGGAAATTTCCATTTGTTGATTTTGAAAAACAATGAAAAAATCAGGAGCATTTTCTGAATTTGTTGATGGTGACCAGCATACTTTGTTTGTTTGAATGTTTGGATTTGAGTAGACAGCAATGTCTTTCAATTATACTTGCAAATAAGTTATTTATATTTATTATATTATTTAATGACCACTTCTAAACGTATCTTATTTTCTATTTTGGCTGCAGATTTTTTATGTGCGCACGATCACTGTGCTTATTTCACCTGCTGTAGAATCGCAAACAGCAGTTCAAACAAACTACTGAATAGAAGTCACTCCACGATGCCTTTTCAAAAGTAATACACGGCTCTACACTACACCTGCGCTAATGAAACACAGAACAAGAACGTGATTAACTGCTCAATGATAGTGGTGGGTCATTATTTTCATTGCTTTCAGGTACTGAGAGATGCACAATCTAATACTGAAGAAATATGTTTCAGTAAACAATGCTGCAACAACACAAATATAATATCCTAAACAAGACTCACAAACAGCTAACACAAGCTAACTAAAAAACTAAGTACCTGCGTTGATGTGAGGTAAACTCATGGAGCTGCCGCAATCACCTTGCTGTAATATATAAAATACTGTAGACCATAGATCAGTATTCTGATTTGTCACCTCATCAGCCACTTCTGCACAGCATTTCTCATATAAAACACACAAAGCAACTCTGGAAAAATCAATCAATCAATCAATCAAATTTATTTTATAAAGCCCTTTTTACAACAGCAGTTGTCACAAAGTGCTTTGACAGACACCCGGCCCGAGACCACCAAAAGCAAGCAACACAAGTGATGCATGGAAAAATGGTGGCAAGATGGCAAATTTGATCGCTTGTCCAAAGTATGCAACAACATTCTAGAGCTGTAGTTCTCAACTAATGTGGCACACATCTTTGAATAAAAAGTATGCAATGGCAAGTGTTTTTTTTGCCTGCGAGCTCGATGGATATGGAGCTACACTGTAAAATGTGTCTTTAATAGATGACTGAGTGAGTTTAGCTTTCGGGAGGGACAAAAGTGCGCTTGTGCATGTCATTCGAATACAAGACAAAAATAAGAGTTCTTACAAAATGCAATGTACAAAAAAAATTTTTTTCTCGATTACATTGTTTTTGTGATCCTTAGGACCTGAAATTGATATTGCGATCAAAATTTGATGGATTCCACAGCCCTAATCACACTAATACTGCAACAACTTCTTATTCTAATATAAACAACCTCAATCATTATAGAATAATTCTAAAAGTCACACTGCACAGGCCAAAATGTTTGTTATTGTATTTGAATAACAAACATTAGGCCTGTGCAGTTTGAACTTTAGAATTGTTCTGTAATGATTGAGGTTGTTGGGGATTTTATATTAGATTACAATGTTAATTTAGTGCATCTGCTCGCCTCAGCAACGCTTGCGCTGACGAGAGAAATGGACCTGAAGCGCAAAATGTCTGTGTCAAGCTAGCTTCGCAACGGCATGCTGTGAAGACCATTTCACAGATTGAACCTTTTTATATAGTTTTCAAAATCATATTCCTGGGCACCAAATAATTATTCCATAAATTCCTCTTAGAATTCATGTTTTTTCTATAGAGCATGTAAACACAGTAAAACCTGACATTTGCCCCTTTCGTGATTTTAAAACTTCTGGTTTATGGTAGCATTGTAAACTATAAACAAGTTTATTTTCTAACTTCCATCAACATAGGACAAAGGTGAAATTTAGTATTTCAGACTGAGATAAGCAGTCTAAAAAAATGTAATGATTAGTTTTATTATATTATTAAACGGGTTGAAGAGGAACAATGTGGATTCCGTCCTGGTCGTGGAACAACGGATCAGCTCTTTACTCTCGCAAGGATCCTGGAGGGGGCCTGGGAGTATGCCCATCCTGTCTACATGTGTTTTGTGGATTTGGAAAAGGCGTATGACCGGGTCCCCCGGTAGATACTGTGGGAGTTGCTGCGGGAGTATGGGGTGAGGGGGTCCCTTCTTAGGGCCATCCAATCTCTGTATGACCAAAGCGAGAGCTGTGTCCGGGTTCTCGGCAGTAAGTCGGACTCGTTTCATGTGAGGGTTGGTCACCGCCAGGGCTGCGCTTTGTCACCAATCCTGTTTGTAGTATTTATGGACAGGATATCGAGGCGTAGTCAGGGTGGGGATGGGTTGCAGTTCGGTGGGCTGAGGATCTCATCGCTGCTTTTTGCAGATGATGTGGTCCTGATGGCATCATCGGCCTGTGACCTTCAGCACTCACTGGATCGGTTCGCAGCCGAGTGTGAA
>JACXGM010024698.1:0-15621 GCA_016801145.1 Umbra pygmaea | reverse complement strand
CATATTTAATGTCCCCCTTAACATTACTTTCGTAGCAGTAAGATTACATTCATTCTAGGGTGAGTTTTTCCCTATATCCTCATGCTAAAATTGGTTGTAAATCCACATTTTCAAGCACTTTTTTTCTACCTGGGGGGCATGCCCTAGGGGGGTTCGGTCTTTGTCACCTTTTTCACCCCTGATGAGTTTGCACCCCTGTAACTAATAAAGACCCAAAGTCATAATTACACTGACTGGCACACCTAAAAAGTAAATTAACACATGCTTTCTGAGTCATTTGTTTGGGAATTCACTAGCGATTGTCACCCTCTGCGAATCCTTACAGCAGTCTATGTATTAGAGAGTTGCAGTTTCGATCATAGATCACAGTTTCATTTTGTATACTTGGGGAAATTTGCTAACTCTTTAAAACAACTCAGTATAATGCTAAAAGACCAGAATACATTTTCCCGTTACAATAACTGTCAGGGACAACATGTTCACTGATGCCTATATATTATATTATTGTATAAAAAACAGGTTTGTAGTAAGATGACACTCACCAAAAGCATTTCTTCTTGCTTTTCCCTTGATCTGGAGTTAGCTTTTTGCGTTTTGGTGCCTCATCTACTTTCACAAGTCCACTAGAAGATGCTTGCATTCCTAATGAAACAAGGTGTTAGATATTAACAGTATTAGAAAAGTTAACCTATTACCACAATTACAGAAGTAAATCCTTTTTATACACTGACATTTTTAAAGGTTTGGATAGCCTGACCAAGTTATTTTGGTCTCCAGCTTAAGCAGTTCAAGAGACATTGAAGTCCACTTGAGGCTAATTATGCAAATCATACAAATTAATATAGCCATAGTAAAAAACATTCATAATGATATTAGTGACTAAAAACTAGCTTTTGTACTTCTTACATTTGCTTTAAGTTGAATTGTCCCAACACTTATTCTCACAAAAATTGGGGCAATGGAACACTGTATTGTTATTCTTAGTTGGTAAAATATGGGTTGATATAGCTAGATTTAAGAGGTGATAGTCTTTACTCTTCCCTCATATTAAACTTTGAACAGTCTTTTCAAATGCCTGAGTGTACAGCAAAAACTGTCATAATTCATATGGAGAGCACTTTATGAAACAAAGAGGGTCTCTCGCTTAAACAGTTGAAGAGAATGTTAGTGATAATGATGGTTGTGTTTGTGGAAGAAGCAGCGTAATAAGTCCGTGCCTTTCAATACAGAGTCCTCCAGGCGCTCTGAGAGATCGTGGCACTGCTGCTCATAGTTTGGATCAGTGAAGTGATGCTTGGGCTCAGACAGCTTCCTCTGCAGCCTCTCTAGACGTCTTTGCTCTTTCTCTGCCTCACGCTCTGCTTGCTTCTTAAGCCACTCGGCCATCCTTGAGAGGGAAAGACACACATACACAGTGCATTTAGACTGGCACCCTAATCCTACCAAATCAGCAGTGAAAAACCTGTGAAATATAAGGCCAAATATATCACCATTAGGCTATTTGAATACGTTTTGGTTTTCGGGCATGTCTAAGACTTTTCCACTTTTAGCATTGAAGGGTCATCCACAAAAATATTGGTGAAAGCTACATTTGAGATTTATTTAGCTGTATAAATATGTGCATGAGCGCTATACTGCAATGGACAACCAGAGCACATAACCTGTTCTAGTGTCTCCACATAAAATACAAAAGAGAAAAGGCGTTCCGGATATAGCCCAATATCTATATCATGATATAAATGGGAGGTTTTATTTCCCGAAATAAAATATAACTATATATTTAAAAAGATAGTAAATTCTTTGAAAACTGAGCTTTAAGCCTCAAATAGCACCGGCTGTGACTTGATCAAAGTATTTTCTGCTGTATAAATAAAACAAAACATAAAAAAATGTATTTAATGTATTACTATTTAAAATTTAAGGAAATCTGGCTACAAGAACTATAAAACATGCAGTCATTATTTCCATTACAGACCTGAGTAAAATAGATGTAATATATTACAGAAAAATAATGAATACAAAATTATAAAAACAAATGGTTCCAATTACACTGTAAATAAACATTGTTGTTATTGCAGTGCACACATAAGAGCACTGGCCCTTTAATTGTAAGTCTTAAATAAAAGCAGCTGCATGTCAGAATTTCCTCTCTTCCAGTGACACTCATTAGATGGAATAGGATTATACTATTATATGGAATATGATTATAATATTAGTAATCTGATTTCTCGGGAACCTGGTCAATTGCTTCCCCTGTTGAATCTTCCAAAAATAGACTGACAGTAGGCATTTGTTTTGCAGCTTCAAGTCTGTGTCAATAAAGTGCATGTTAAACACTCATAAGGCTTTGTGTTGTTGAGAAGTGCAAAACAGTTTTCAACGTGTCAGCATCATGTCGTGACATTTCGAGTGTAGCTTTGGCAAAGCTAATTGTGAGAAGAACTTTAGCGATGGCAAAGTACGTTTCTTATCGAGTCTGCACGCTTAATATTAGTACATTTTCAGTAATCAACGACAGGGAATATGGCTGATGACATGCTGGCTGCATCATTTGGAGAGGGAAGGTGATTTTTAACCAGAAAGCCTCCGATTGGCTGCTCCATTATGGTTTGAATAGATACAGTGAAATTTGATTGTTTATTTGCCCATGTCTAATTCCTAAAATGATCAGAGCCAATTTATTTTAAATGTTTTACCGACATCACCTATATTTAGCAAATGTCCACAATATAATAACTGAATGACTGTGTCGGTGCTGAATACATTTATTTTCAACCCACAAACTGTTCTTTCGACTAAAGAATCACATTCGTTTGGGTCCCAAACTAATGCATACAACATTCTGATTGGTCAAAACAGGAGGGAGAAGAAACAACATGACGCATATGGATTTTAACTTCAGGTATGAGAAAATTGAAGCGGGGCAGTGACGGGCAAACACTTTAATACAAGACTATTCAATTAAACGGGAAAAGTGAGCGCAAGCCCAAACGGGCAAGTGACCATCTTTGTTTACTGGCCCGACATTAGTTGTTAAGGGCCCGGGCCATCATTAATGTTGAAAACCTGAATCCCCAAAACATACAAAAGCACCGTCACCTAGTCACACTTGTGCCATGAGTATGAATCACCCAATAGACCACTACAACAATCAGGCCCACCAACTCATGTACTGTCTAGCTCCTGAATTACATGTCTTTTACAATCACCACACAGGCTGGGCAAAAAGCCTCAATCTTTTACCACAGATATTTTCAAATGCCAATAAAAATGTAACCATTTAGTATAAAAACAGCAGTTCATAATATTTTGTATGCCCTTCACACTTACTCTTTCTCATGGTTGACATCTCTTAGCCGCCTTCCGCTTAAGTCTCTGCAGGCCTCACGGTTTGTGGTCTTCTCGATCTGCGCACCAAGAGCCCTGAGCATAGACCCAAAGCCTTCCAAACAAATAATTGAACAGTTATTCATAAGGCAGGGGAAGGTAGAGATTTAAACAGCAACCTAGTGAGTTAGCTACCTCCTTTCCCTCCACGGAGACGAGGTTCCAGTCGATATAGTCCTCCAGTCTGCAACTTCTCATCAACGTCTGATAATCTTCCATTATTCTTGACATAGAGATCTGTTGATGATATTCCCTGAAACAATAAAAATCATTAGATAAGTCAGTAGCCATCTAGTTGTCTAAATCAAATGCAAAGCAGCATAACAGAGACAAATAGCTAGCAAGCTCTCCTGAAATCTAGGTAACACATGCTAATATTAGGTCATAAACTAGCTCTGCAGAGAGGGATTGTGTATGCATATTTTCCATCATGGGCAGAACCAAGTAGTACCGTAGTAGCCATACTGTCATGTCAAAGTTGTCAGTTTTAATGCAAATACATCTGGATGACCGAGTTGATTTTGAGATCACATGAAGAAGGACCAGCCACTGAAGTTGGAGGCCTTATTTATCAAGTGTGTATGCACAAATCTGTGCTTAAACCACGCGTGTGATTGTTTTAATAGTGTGTCAAATGCAAACATTATCTCTTACTTCCCATTATCTTTTACTTCATCTAAACTCGTTGAGTGTAGATGTTGTCACAGATTTTTACCAAAAACATGTCTGACTGTAAAAGGCGATTTTTAACAACTTTGAAAATGGCGACGAATATATTTACACCGCCGCAATGTCTTTGTTGACCAGAAAATATTTTATTTTCAGACCACATGTGTGTGTAATTCACTTTCATGTAAAAGCCATCTCAGCATAATAAACTAAAAGGTACTAATAATGCAATGCTACATGAGACAGTTTTGCAGAAAGTACAGTAGCACAGTCAGCAGATGTCGTTTAAGTTAAAGCAGTGTTTGTTTCTCAATGGGGCGGTACTGCCCCACATGGGGCATTCAGAGGATGACGGGGGGGCACTGGAAGCAATATTATGAATAGGGGGGCATTGAGGTGCCCTTGGGGGACTCTTTTAAGGTGAGTTTACACCCAAGATTCACAACTTAATGACTACTTGCAAAAACTGTGATCTGAAACATTAAAACCAGTTTACACCACTGCAACTGGAAAAGACGGTGTATGTATCGTAACTCCTCTTCAGTGTTTTGTTCAGCTTTTCTGACACAGCTCCATGCTGCCTTCACAGGAATGGGGCAGAGCAGTGATTCTGTCAGAGATGTAGGGAGGAACTTGACCATGTAGGGCTCTTAATGTAAGGACCAAATTTTTTAATTGAATTCTATACTGGACTGGTAACCAGTTAGGTGCTGTTAAAACAGGTGTAATGTGTGCTCATTTGTTAATGCGAGTTAAAAGCCTTGCAGCAGAGTTTTGGAACAGCCTGGAGACAAAGCTCCTTCTTGCTATTACAGTAGTCTAAGCGAGAGGAAATAAAAGCATGAATGATCATCTCCAACTCACTGTTTCATACTAGTGTTCTCAATTTGGAAATGTTACTTAGTTGGAAGAAACTGTTTCTTACTAATTGTTTAGAGTGGTGCTCCAAGGACATGGCAGAATCAGAAACAACACCTAAGCTCGTAAGGCTCAGCTGGACAGACGAGTCTAAGTCACCAATATGCTGCTTTATCTGAAGGATTTACTTTTGGGAGCAACAATTAGTCTTTCGGTTTAACCTGCGTTCAAGAGCAAAATGTTGTCACATAACCACTGTTTGATACTAGTCTAGCAGTTAATTAAAGAGTTCATAGAACTCAGTTTCCTTAAACGAGCAGTACAGTTGAATATCATCCACATCCAGATGATAAGATGTGTCACTAAATCGACTAATTATCTGTCCTAGAGGAAGAATGTACAAAAGGATCAATATAGGTCCCAAAATGGACCCCTGAGGTACCCCACATGACAACTCCCCAATTCTCCAGACATCCCAACCAGATCACAAAGCCTATTTATCATAATATTTTGATCAATAGTGTCAAAAGGAGATGAAAGGTCCAACAGGACCAAAACTGAATATTTAAGACATAATATGGTGTGTATTATTTTTACTAAAGAGTTAAGGAGGTTTCTCTATTAACAAAGCATAAAACACACAATTCGCATACCAGGCTACAATCAGTGTGGATGACCCCATCATCTACCTGCTTCACAGAGCTTACACTCACCTGGAGAAGCCACACAGCACTGTGAGGATCATGTTCTTTGACTTCTCCAGTGCTTTTGACACGTCCAGCCTCTCCGGCTGGCTGAGAAGCTCTCTGTGATGCAGGTGGATCAGAACCTGGTGGCCTGGTTCACAGATTACCTCACTGACAGGCCGCAGTATGTCAGGCTACAGGGCTGCCTGTCAGACAAGGTGGTGAGCAACACTGGTACACCCCGAGGAACTGTACTGTCACCATTTCTCTTAACACTCTACACCTCTGACTTTGGTTTCAACTCTGGAACGAGCCACCTCCAGAGGTTCTCAGATGACTCCTCCATCGTCGGCTGTATTACAGATGACAGTGAGGAGGAGTACAGACACTTGATTCAGAGCTTCACTGCATGGTGTGTCAGCAACCACCTCCAGCTTAACACAGGAAAAACCAAGGAGCTGGTTGTGGACTTCAGACGAAGAAAGAGGTCCCACACCCCTGTTGTAATAAGGGGTGAGGCAGTAGAGATGGTGGACACCTATAAGTTCCTGGGGGTGCAACTCAATAACAAACTGGACTGGACAGACAACACAGAGGCCCTCTACAGGAAAGGGCAGAGCAGGCTGTTCTTCCTGAGGAGGCTAAGGTCCTTCAACGTGTGCACCAGGCTGCTACGGATGTTCTACCAGTTTGTAGTGGCCAGTGTCATCTTCTACGCTGTGGTGTGCTAGGGAGGTGGCATCGGGACTTGTGGCGCCAACAAACTGAGCAAGGTGATGAAGGCCAGCTCATTAGTGGGGATGGAACTGGACAGTGTGGAGGTGGTGACTGAGAGGAGAGTGACAGGGAAGCTGAAAGCCATCACCATCATGGACAACACCTCTCATCCTCTCTATGCTGAGTTGAGGCAGCTCAGGAGCTCCTTCAGTCACAGACTCATCCAGCCCCGAGCCTCGAAGCACTTTGGAGGCTCATTTGTTCCGTCAGCCATTAGAATCCACAACACCATAGCACCAAACTGATGTTTCTTTTTTTTCCTGGACTTATACAGACATTTTTTATCTGACTTTTATTTATCTGGTTGTAAATAAATATTTAGTATTGTTTTGCAAAGTGCAAATACTGTGTAAATACTTTAAATAATAACTGTAAATATTTTATATTTGCTCTATCCAACACTGCACATGTTCTTTTATACTCCCTTTTATACTCCCTTGTGCTGCAATGTCAACCGAAATTTCCCCTATGGGGGATTGATAAAGTCTTATAAAAGTTGCTTGTGCCCAGGTGGCAGACATTCACAAAGCCTCTGCAAATATAGCTCGACATGATTGGTTTTACATTTCTGGGTGGACAGACTTCCAGGTCAAACCAAGAGGAATAAGCATGAACTATCTGGGCCATTTTTAAGTTAACAATTAAATTATTATTTTTTATATCAAACAACATTTAGTCATGCTACTTAGCTAGCAAACAAGACTCAAACTTTACAATATGCCATGAACACATTATAAGAGCACAGGAAGAGCTGACAAAGAGAAGGCTTCTCACAACAGACGTCAACAATAAAGGTAGGATAAAGTGTTGTGCAATCAGTATAAATCTACACTATATTCAAGGGCAGAGGAGTGAGTTTGAAATGGGGGGTTACACATACTTTAAGCAATATTAATATTTTGGGGGGTGGGCACATTACCTGCCTCTAACATTTGGGGTGATATACTCCTTGCTACTATGCACTTGACATTATTTGTAACAGAATTAATTTCCTAGTGTTAAGTTGTTTTGTTTCTTGTGCCTGAAAGGTGCAGTGTAGAAATGTGCATAGTAAAATCAGAACTAGATACTTTCTCTTTTAGTGACCAAGCTATAGAACATATATTATATAAAAAATTAAATCTGAAAAAAACAATCAGTTTAGGTGTGACAATGTTTTCCTACACAAACATAATACGACTTATCCACTGAACAAATATGAAATATGTTCAAGAGGGTTCAAATGACAGTGCCAACCTAGGTAATACTTAACTTAATACTCGTACACAGCTTAACTTTGGTGCATTCAAATGCTAATTTGTTATGTATGTTTAATTTACATAATATTGTACATTCAAAGTACATATGTAATAACTACAAATTTCAGCAGTCAAACAAACTAGAACCAATATCTACCTAAGTTTTTCAGAGCAAAACCAGAGCAAAACCATAACGCGATACCTGGCTTCATGCTGTGCTAAGAAACATTTGGGTGCTACTCCGGAAACTGATTTAATAACTTTGTAACTACATAGCGATTAACAAATGTATCCCATTGTGTTATGTAGACAACTTTGAGATTATACACCTGCTTTTGTTATCGAGAAACGAGTTTTTACCTTGTGTTTGTTTAATTAATTAACTTTCAAGTAAAAGCATTCCACCGCGGCGACACACTGTTTCGTGAAGAAGATAGCTTGAGCTACATAGTAGTTAGCTACATACAACTAGGTACCTTGTTAACGTTATATACACCGTAATCATAAAGTTTGGTTGAAAATAATACGATTTGACACTAACCTTTCCAGTCGTAACATATTCAACTAGATCACGCACAGACGCGCCAGTGGAAAAAGAAGCAACCCCAAATTGAAGAAGTGGACCAGAAAAAAACACCTCCATCTTGCTTAACGATCTCAGTTGTAGTGATGGGTCGTTCGCAAACGATTCGGCTTTAGGAGCCGGCTCTTAGGTGAACGTAGGGAGCCGACTCGCATATCAGAAAAGCCGAATGGATAATCAAAATAATGTAATCAACAGAATTAACAAAAATGCTACGAAGTAAAAAAAAATACGCCTAAATGCTCAAGCGCACACATTCGTCCTGACTGCTTAGATTAATTGACATTTTTTCTTTATTTTTAGATTTTTTGAAAACCGGACGTTATTTCTGAGATAAATAATCACATAAGCCCCTCGAAAATGAGACATTTCTGATTGCAAACGTTTCATGACAGCATGAAAGATAAATGGTCACATTGTTTGCATAGACAGTTTGAGGTTTGCTGCTCAAACCATGCCATTAAAATGCTTGAGAAAAGAGGGGCCGGTTGTTAGTGATGGTTCATTTTGACGATTGTTATTTATTTTTATTTGATGTGGTATCATATACCATGTATGTCTATTTTATTTGATACATTTTATTATATTGTTTTTGGATTGTATTCGTTTTGAATGGTTAAATTATATGTACTTTAATGTTACTTAATTGTTTCCTAACAAACGAATGCATTTTAAATACATTGTAGTTATTTTCCATTTAACAATTTAATTAAACTATGTTTTATACATCAATCGTAGTGAAACGATCGCAAACTGTGTTTGGTAAAAAAATCAGATTTTTTGGAGCCTAAAGAACCGGTTATTTTCAGTGAACCAGATCATTAGGCTCAGTTCACCAAAAAGAGCCGTAACGTCCATCGCTAAACTACCTAAAGAATATTTAAGGCGACGTCATAAATATAAGGCTACGGAAGCCGAAGAGGTTCAATATAACACTACGCAACGTATTTTATATTTAAAATGTTATTTTTTGTATAATTATATATTTTTTAATTAGGAGTTTCTAAATCATGTTCATTTTACTATTGGGTCATTTATTTATGCTGTACGTGGCTAAGTTTTATCTCTACAACATAAGTATAACACAACATTTTACTCGAAATTCCACCCAGAATCCTTTGTGGCAGATGCAACAACATGGCTGCTTTGTGCAAGGTTACGTCCAGTCTTAAGACTGGCACATGTATGTTTCCAAAACGAGCCATGTATATTCGACAGTCGCTATACAGCACAGATAGTGACGAGCCAACGAAAGGAGAAGCAGTAGAAGAGACGCAGAAACCAGCAGCAGATACGGCGAAGCGTGGCTTCGCTGCTGCCTATGATCAACACACAGATCTTCAGCTGAAGCAAAGGCAGATGGGAACTGCTCTCAGATTTGGCTCAACAAGAGATGAAAAATCATTTGCGTCCTTGCTAAGGCATTCCCCTCTCATGCAGATGGGAACAGCAAAGGATAAAATTGTCATCGGCAAGATCTTTCACATAGTCAAAGACGATTTATACATTGACTTTGGTGCAAAGTTTCATTGTGTATGTAAACGTCCATCCGCCGATCAAGAGAAGTACCAGAGAGGGATCAAGGTGCGTCTGCGTCTTGAGGATCTTGAGCTAACATCTCGCTTTCTTGGGGCTAACACCGACACAACTATACTAGAGGCAGAGGCATTTCTTCTTGGATTGCTCGATGGCAAGGACACAAGGATCTAGAAGAGAATAACTGACTCAGACCCATTGAGGTGCCCTCAAAGAGGGCAGTTTTTTGTTGTTGTCACTATTCTCACATTATGCTAATTTGTACATGTAAGAACAATAAAATGTATCTAAATCATTTTCATTCTGTTTAACGAGGAGAAAAAGTAGATGGAAGTGCTTTTAAACATGTAGGCTATTCCATAACTACCAAATATATTGTACGTGTGTAGAGAAGCAGGTCTTCTAGAAAAGCAATAGCAGTAAATATAATCAGAGTATAGACTTAACTCAAGAGCCCCGCAGTGTAGGGGTAATTAACTTAAAACACAAGGGCATGGATTTTGTTTTCTGCAACTGTAGTTTTTTTTTCTTAACACCAGATATCACCAAATAACTATAGTATGCTCTATGGACCAAAACCCTGTTTGACCATACTAAAATGTGTACCCTAAATGGCTCTATTATAGATTGAGTACCTTCCTATAAATACTTTGGGTAGATTAAAACTGTCTTTTAAAGAGCACATTGCTGTGTTGATGAGGAAACTGAAGATCAACATCAGTTCTATAGAACTTCAATAGAATGAAATACTATCATTTCAGTATAGAACTACAGTATACAAGAGGAGGCTATGTTTATGTGCTGTATATGCATGCCACAGTGCCTGTCCTAAAACCTAGGGATGCATTTGATCATGCAGCTCTGAGTTTTGTCATGTTTGTTTGTGTATAAGGCTCTCCCAAATTATCTTAATTGTATGCAAAACAATTTTAAGATTGACATTTTGGTACCTGTAAGACTTTTTAAATATTTGATTAATGTAATGTCATATTTCATTAATCAAATATTTAAATGTGGCAATTGTCATATTTTGGGGGGGGGGTTAGTACAAAATGTTTCCTGCCTCTGTTTCAAAACTGCCATCACAATCTTCTCGTAGGGATTCTGTATAATGTACACAGTACACTCCTTTCGAGATGTGCAGGGTGGCACCAACGGTTGCAACTTTTGGGGAATAAGCAGAGGTGGAAACTTTCTGTGGGAAATTAACAGTAATACCATTTCAATGTAGTTGCTTTTTTTGCACAGTGCCTTGCATAAGTATTCACCACTTGGATCTTTCCACATTTTGTAGTGTGTCAATCTGGAATGAAGAATAGGATTGTATTAGGATTTTTTTATGTTTTTTTTACACAACTTACTGAATGCTCTCTAGGTGCAAAACATTTTTTTTGTCAAAAAAGTTAAATTGAAAAACAGCATTTCATTAGTGTACAAGATGTTGAGATGCTCAATAGTGCCTCATCAGAGTTCAAGATCATGAGAATCAGCTGTACATGTGATTGAAGAATGCACTGTGCAAGCAGAGGGTTTCAATTCCATTGAACTGGGGATAGTTTAAGCAAAATATGCCACAAGACCTAGAATTGCCTTATGTGTATCCCACAAAAAAAGGTTCACTGTTGTAAGCTAACTTTTTTCATGAATTTAAGCAAAATTCCGGGGGTCCGCGTGGTGTAGTGGGCAAAGTCGCTGCATTGCAGGACAGTCTACATCAGTGGTTCCCAACACTCTCCTAGAGGACCACCAGCTGTGCCAGAGTTTAGCTGTAGGCCTCAAGATTTACCAGAATCACTAATCAAGGACTTGATAATTAGTAGACAAGTAGAATCAGGTGTGCTAACTGGCTGGTCGTCTTCCAGGGGAGGGTTGGGAACCCCAGGTCTACGTCATGATAGTCACGGCTTCGAGCCTATGTGTTCTCTGACTTTCCCCGGACCTCCTACATGAGCAAAGAGCAAATTGGCATAGCACTGCCCGGGATTTGGGTTAGATAAGTCAGATTATCTATCCTGCCACGTCGCTCTCCAGTGACTCCTTGTGTCCAGATCGGGCGCCTGTAAATTGAATGGCAGAAGTATAGATGGTGTGTGTAATCATCCCACACACGATCTGACTAAAGGTTTGCGGGTTAGATGAGCAGTGCAAAAAGAATTGGCCTGCCCGGCGGTGTGGTTTGGTGAACCATGTGGCTATCATGGCATAGTTTGTCCTGCACCACGCCACATGGACATAGATACATACATAAATAATTTATATTTATTTATTTATTTTACCGGGTAAGTTTACTCAGAACAGATTCTCGTGCAGCAACAAATGTGGAGGTCACACAAAATTACATTGTAGAGGACAAAACAGTAATACAATTATCTTCAAGTAAAGGTTTAAAATGCCTTAATGGAACCATTTCCTCCAACTTAAACCTTGAGCTCATGTAGCCTGTCAATCAAAGAGTTAAAAGTTAATCAAAATAAGACTGTGCTAAAGATCTTTATACGGTAAACAAAAAGTTGAGAAATGTCTTATCAGAAAGTTATCTGGCTAATAAATTACGCAATGATGGGTACTGAAACTGTTTCCCGTAATAACAGGAATGGCACTATGATACACGATATCAAGAGGTTTTAACACAGAAGCAGAGGTATGCATATAGATGGTGTCTCCATAATCAATGATAGGTAGAAATGTACATTAAACATTTGTTTAATTGTTTAGTATCAAACACAAAAAGGGGTCCGCGTGGCGTACTGGAAGAAACCATGAGGCCTTCACCATAATGCATCTGTCCAGGGAGCTGCGGAGCTGCCGCAAAGGCATTGTTAGAGGGAAAATGGTCAAGACCAATTGGAAGGGGAGAAAAATGGGGAAAGATCACAAAAACAAAAATACTAACAACAAATAAATTAAACATTTAGTCTTATAAAAGAATACCACTTTAACTCTTGTTTTTTAACCAACTCATCAACATGCACTTTAAAGGAGAGCCGATCATCAATCCAGATGCCCAAATATTTAGAAGCATAAACACACTCAATGGGGGCAATATTCATTGTACATAAATCATCACATGTATTCAGACTTGTATTTGAAAATAACATGTTCTTAGTTTTGCCTGCTTTAAGTACCTGTATCAATTAAACAAAAGCATTCTGTACGGCTATAAAGGCAGATTGAAGCTCAGAACGGGCCTGGTCATCCATGGGGCCAATAGTATAGACAACAGTATCATCTGCATAGAGGTGTAGTTTGCATTTATTTATAGCTGAACCAATATTAATATACACTATGGTCCCTGTGGAACACCTTTCGCTACATCAAGAGAACCTGATCCAATTAATCTAATATTTTGAGATGATTACTGGATTTTTTGCATGAGCTGTAAACCGTAATATTCAAGATTAAAACAAAGGGTTTGAAATATGTCACTTTATGTGTAATGAATCTAGAATATATGAAGGTGTTCCTTTTTAAATTAAAATACATAAATAAATGAACTTTTCCCAAAACATTTCAGTTTTGTAGCTGATTTTCCATAATACAAATTTTTTTAGATGCATTGTATGATGTCATTAGGGACTAAAGTAGCAGTGGAGGTCGTAGTATGCCCTGGTCTGAAGCCAAACTGATATGCATTCAAGATACAATTTCTACCTTTAGAGGAGCGCAACTGCAGGTTAATAGTTTTTTTCAAATATTTTCACAAGACATGAAAACCTAGAGATAGTTCTGCAACTGCCATTTCTGTCACTGTGTTCTAAGGCAAATTGTAACCTCTTCAGCACGTTGTTTTTTTAACAATGGGACTTTGCAGGGGCTTCTTGGTGATAACTTGGCTTCACATAGGCATCTTGTAATTGTTACAGAACTCACAGGTAACTTTAGATCTTCTTTGATCACCCTGAGTCTTTGCCATTTTGGCTATTCTTCAATCCATTTAAATGGTGGTTTTCTGTTTTCTTCCACGTCTTTCTGGTTTTGGTTTCCATTTAAAAGCATTCAAGATCATTTTAGCTGAGCAGCCTATAATTTTCTGCACTTCTACCCATGTTTTCCCCTCTCCAATCAACTTTTTAATCAGCGTACGCTGTTCTTCTGAACAATGTCTGGAACGACCCATTTTACTCCGATTTTCAGAGAAAAATGCACTATAACCAGCATGTACAACATTTGCTGCCTTCGTCCTTGAATAAGGGCCCCCTGTTTGACACCTGTTTTTTCACAGAATGAATGACCTCACTGCTATTATTTTGAACACTGCTTTCAATTAATGATTCAATTACACAGAATCAGCAGCATGCATGTATTGACTGTTGGTTCTCTATGACTCTACTGCACCTACTAGTAAATTATTTGCCATGTCGAAATATGATTTGTACCAAAAACAGTAATTGATCTGGTTAGTGATGTTGGACTGCTATTATTTTGAACACAACTGTACAAGAGTAGTCTGCCAAATCTTAGTAATTATACTTGTGAAAATGGATAAGGGGAAAATATAAACAAGTGGCTCAGCAATAATAGTTGCAGCAAGCTGCAAGAGACAAGGATTAGGTTAATCGACCCCATTAGTAACTTTTGTTTAAGGGGTTTAAAATATTCCTCAGAGGTAATAATTATTAAATGGTAAAACCCTTTCTTGTTCTACCTAGATCTAGAAATAACCCTTAACTGATGAAGGGGTTCAGAATAAAACTGTTTATAGCAGATTCTAAGAACTCTACGAGAAGGACCATACTTCTCTTTTCAAAGAATACTCCTGGAATTCCAAACAAATGTCTACAAACCCTTTTCTTTAATATTGGTTATTTGACTACAAAAAGTTAATTAGAACCCTTTGCCTAACAAATAACCATTGTCTTCCCTAAAGGGTTCTTTAAATGAAAATGGTCCTTGGTATAACTTTTTTGGATTCTCTTTCTTTGAAACACAATCCCCCAAGATGCCTTACTGCTCTTAAAACTGGTAACCAACACAATTATTTTTTATTTATCTTTTATTTAAACAGGGGAGACACACCAAGACTCATTCCAAAGTGTGCCCAGTTTTGGAGCAGTAAAAGGACAGTGGTTCTCAAACTAGTACATGTAGTCAAAGTCAAAGTTGTTTATTTATCATATGCATTGAATAACATACATCATCCTATGCAGAGAAATTCTTTTGACATGGCTTGGCGATTCTATGCAGTGGGCTTAAAAACAAGAATTACAACGATATAAGAATTTTAAAATAATAATGACAATAGTAATAATAATAATAATAATAATAATAAAACACTATGTACTGAGCAGTGGTCTGGAAAATGTACAACGGTAGAAGTAGTAAATATTAAAGAATTGGCATGGAAAATTGCTTTTAAAGGTGCATTTCAATTCTGCTACATCAGATGTAGAGAGCATAAAGTGACCAGAGAGTGTTAGTGCTCAACAGACGATTTGCGATCAGTGTCTGTGTTCCATGTTGAGCAGCCGAATGGCCTGTGGGAAGAAACTGTTTTTAAGTCTAGTGGTCCGTGCCTTGATGCTCCGGTAACGTCTACCAGACGGCAGTAGTGAGAAAAGTTCACGGCCTGGGTGGCTGTGGTCTTTGAGGATGTTCTTTGTTTTCCTAAGGCATCGCTTAGGGGAGGCAACAGCCAATGATGCGCTCCGCTGACTTCACCACCCTCTTAAGGGCCTTACGATCAGCAGTGGAGCAGCTGCCGTACCAGGCTGTAATGCAGCCTGAGAGGATGCTCTCAATGGTGCACCTGTAGAAGTTTGTTAAAATCCTGACAGACATGCCAAACTTCTTGAGTCTCCTCAGGAAGAATAGGCGCTTTTGGGCAGTTTTTGTTACCGAGATTGTCTGTCTGGACCATGTGAGGTTGTCGCTGATGAACACACCGAGG
>JACXGM010024696.1:0-15624 GCA_016801145.1 Umbra pygmaea | reverse complement strand
TCTATGATATATTAATATTATATAGTGACATAAAGCGAATTACTCTCAAGTAATCTTTGATACCACGCAAGTATTGCTAATGGCTCCTGTGTTACCGCAAGCATATAGATACAATTATTTTTGCTTTTCAGGATTACTAAACAATAAAGACCGGTGACCGGAGCACAGTGTCAGTTGCTTTATTGCAAACGGGCAACATTTTCCCTCCACAGACGCGCGTCGGTAAATTAGGGAATGAACTTGCGTTCGTTGGGCGGTTCAGTGAAAAGAAAATGCGTGTTCCGGTGCAAACGTTCCCTGGTGCTATCTTGCAGTTACCGAAAACAATTCCGCCACTGACCAAAACCTGGTTAAAAGTCGGTGGCGTGTTATTCAGATTCTATTTTAAGGGTGCATGTTTGGCCATAATGTATCGTGTGCACAACGTGCATACACTTTGCTCCTCTCATCTACAGAAATGCAGCCGTTTCCATTATTGCAATACATACATAATTAGAGAAAAAAATATTACCTAATGAGGGAAATCATTGTGGTGTCCGAAGGTATGTAAAAATAGGCATACATCTAGTGTATACATTTACTCAAATTATTCAGAATGATTATTCACACTGATATACATCAACCGCAGGGGAACCCATTCAATCAACATACAAGTAATTTTTTATGCTAATAGTACAATCACCCATGTCGTTGCAAATTACCCTGGCTCAAGCCGCGATCGACTCATTTATGGCAAACTGCCATCTTTGAAGGTAACATCCCCGATTGGATGTGTGGCTGTGAAGGGGTAAACGCTATCCGATAATTCCACTGCTGATGATGACTCCATTTATAATGCCAGCAACAGTGTGTGAAATGCTGTTTAATCGAAAACTCACACAAACACGCAGTGTAGCCTAATTGAACGAACACTTGGCACACTGAAAATGTGTGTCAGGGGTTTGGATAGGACATGAGGCACTTTACTCAAGTCACAGCATTCTTTGTGGCTTGTTGTGTTTTACACAACATGTCCATAAATCATGGATGTGTTGATGACATAAATGAGGATATATTAGAGGACTTAAGGATACGTGCTTTCCCAAGCAGCAGTCAGAACGGGAGAGGAGCTTATTTGACAGAAGAGTGAGGTAAGCAAAGTAATCTCGCTCTATTGTTAGACTACATTGCAAAAATATTACGATGCATTCATTACCTCGTGATTCAGTGAGAGTGAGCCAAAAACATCGGAAAGTCTTGTGACATTACTTTATTTACATTTTGTAAGGCCCTAGGAGTTTGTGTGGAAATTGCTTCCGGTTGAAGGAATGCTGGCGTGCTTGACTGCTGCTGCTCTTCGGATTAGCTGTTCTTCAGTATGTGTTTGAGATCTGGACTTTGGACTTTTTTATCCTTGAGTTTAATGTTTTATTGTCTGACTGCTCCAACACGATGACCCACATAGTCTTTTTGGATAATCCCTCCAAGCTGGTTTGAATGCCTAATGCGAGCTTTCGCCACCACGCAACAGGCTGTCCTTCATCTTCTGTGAGTAAGTTAACGCTTTTTTTCGGTTTACTGGTGGTCGGTTCATACAGAAGTCTTGGCTGAGGTGGTCTTAGAAAGGGTTGCCTTGTTCATATAATTGCGTTGATTATGGTGCATGAAAATATTAAACAAATGATCAAATTAAACTATTTAAATTTAAAACAAAAGGGAGCAAACAATATACAGTAGATTTGTGATTGATCCTTGACAACGCTGTTTGTACATGCACAGCACATTCGCTAAGTTGGCAACACTGATCGTCGTTTTTTTCTTTTATGCTTTTACTGATCTTTGTACGGTATCCCAGGTCTCTTTGTTGCCTTTTGGCTTGTGGATTTATAATATTTTTTTATCTGGATTTGTATAATCTAAACTCAAAAGCCCAGATTAAATTGCCTACCAGACTCTACAATCACTGTGCTGCTCTTGGAATTGCTCGCCGGCCTCACAATATACACCGGGGTTCCCGTCGCAAACAGTGTACAAAAAACGCTTCTACAATCATGGCTGATAGATGTACTATTCCCATCGTTTGGTCTTCCTCCGACTGCCTACTAAAACATGTCATGAATGGGAATGTAAATTTTGCGCATCTCCGTCATCTGGAATATGCTTCATCAAGGGCAGTACTGGATACTACCACATCATCAACGACACCTAAAATGTCTCTAGTCAATGCTAGGTCATTTTCAAATAAAACCTTCATTTTAAACAACTTAGTTACTTCTCGGGCCCTGGATGTTGTGTATCTGAAACATGGTTAAAAAATGGTGAACAATCGTCTCTAAGTGAGCT
This sequence comes from Umbra pygmaea, assembly GCA_016801145.1. Classification (NCBI taxonomy): domain Eukaryota; kingdom Metazoa; phylum Chordata; class Actinopteri; order Esociformes; family Umbridae; genus Umbra; species Umbra pygmaea. The sequence continues at coordinate 13,302 of JACXGM010024696.1, read as the reverse complement.
ATCCCCATCTGACTGCTCTTTCTATAACACCCCTATGCCAAGTGGACATGGTGGTAGCTTAGCCATGATCTTCAGACTCATTTAAATGCAGATTTATGCCTAAAGATACCTTTTCTAGTTTTGAGGCACAGCATCTAGAAATTGAGCTAAATTGCCCCCTACTCTGTGTTTCTGTGTATAGACCTCATAAAGTTAATACAAACTTTATTCACAAGTTCTCTGAATTTCTGTCAAATCAATTGTCTCGCTGTGACAGGCTGTTGGTTTTGGGGGATTTCAACATCCATGTCTGCTGTCTGAACCGATGTTTAAAAACTTTTTGAAACTTATGGACTCACTAAATTTTGTACAGTCTGTATCCAGGCCGACACATATTCTAGCCCATACACTGGACCTTGTTTCGTCTTGCGGTTTCTCTGTACAAATCTGAGAAGTATTTGAGGCTGGCATTTCTGATCATTTCCCTGTGGTGTTTGAGCTTGTTATTCTATATCTTCAGCCTATCCTTTATCGTCCCCTGCATTACTCTCGTATTTTCCATGCAACTACTGCTCTTGAATTTTCTAAACTACTTTCAATTTCCAGTGTTTATCTGTGACCTTGTATGGATACTGAAAAACTGGTTGATATTTTCAACTCCGCCTGTTGTACTGCTTTAAATACAGTTGCTCCACTTAAGCGCAAGAAGTGTAGGGTCAGATTTAGTCCTCAGCCCTGGTTAAATGCATCTACTCGTACTCTCAGACAAGAGTGCAGGAAGGATGACCGCAGGTGGAAAAGGGATGGGCTTCAAGTCTCCTACCAAATTTTGAAAGACCGCTTAACAGTCTATCAACAAAATCTAAATATTTTTCAAACTTGATTGCAAAAAACGCCAATAGGCCAAAAGTTCTGTTCAAAACCATACCATCAGTTCTTAATCCTGTGGTTTGTTCAGTTCCTGATGTGAATCTTGAGATGTGCACATCATTTTCTGAAGTTTTTGTTCAGAATATACAGGATATTAGATCACGCTTATCTCCTTTTCACATAGATAACTCTAAATTGGTCCCTACATCCAGTAGTTTTACAAACTTTCAACCAGTGTCTTCATCTCAATTACTTAAAAGAATTTCTCAGATGAAATCCACATTCTGTCAATCAGATGTATTGCATGGACGTCTGTTTAGAGAGATTTTAGACACAATCTGCCCCATCCTCTTATCAATAATAAATAGCTCTTTAATAAATGTTTTTTTTTCCCAGAAAGTATTAAACATGCCATCGTACAGCCCCTATTAAAAGGACATCACCTTGACCACACCGTGCATAACAACTACCGGCCTATCTATAAACTCTCATTAATTTCAAAGGTTTTGGAAAAAGCTGCACTGTTACATTTCACCTCATACCTGGATACTTTTAAGATTCTAGATCCATTTCAATCTGGTTTTGAAGCACTGCATAGCACTGAATCAGCACTGCTGAAGGTTATCTTGATACTTTTAGATTTGAGTGCCACATTTGATACCACTGATCATAACATTCTTCAGAAACAACTGGAGTATGTTATAGGAGTCAAGGGCCTTGCTCTAAAGTGGTTCACATCATACTTAAAGGGGAGGACCTTTCTGTAAATATCAGGTCATTCACTTCACCCTCTGCGCCAATTGAATGTGGTATTCCACAGGGATCCATTCTTGGACCTCTTTTGTTTTCCCATTACATGTTGCCTTTAGGCTTAACATTCAGGAAATATAACATACATGGTCACTGTTAAGCTGACGACCTCCAAATATATCTCCCAATCAAACCCGGAAATGAACTTTCATTAGACAACCTCTCCACATGCCTCAATGAAGTCAAGACCTGGATGACTAATAACTCACTGAAACTGAATGAAATTAAAACTGAAGTGCTTCTACTGGGCCCTGCTGCTACCAACAACTCAAATAAAACACAGCTAGGTCTTTTAAGTAAAAACCTACATATTCACACAAAAAATATTGGGAGTCTATTTTGATCCTCTTCTCCATTTTGACTAACAAGAGTAGCTTTTCCCAACTTTCTATCTAGTAAAGACCTTGAAATTGTGATTCATGCCTTAATTTCCTCTTGATTTGACTACTGTAATTCTTTGTACGTTGGCATACCTCGAACTACAATGTTTCAGTTATAGATGGTTCAAAATTCAGCAGCCAGATTGTTAACAGAAACTAAGAAAAGGGATCATATTTCCCCTGTTCTTGCTTCATTGCATTGGCTACCAATAAAATTTAAGAGTTGATTTTAAGATACTTATTTTTGTTTACAAGGCTCTACATAGTTCGGCCCCAGATTATATTTGTGATCTTTTTAGGCCATACACACCATCTAGGTCACAAAGATCTTGTGATCAGTCACTTTTATCTGTTACTCTCTCTCTGTGTAAATCAAAAGGTGATCGAGCTTTCTCAGTAGCTGCCCCAAAGCTCTGGAACAATTAACCTTTAGACATCAGGACCTCTCCATCTCTGGTTGCTTTTAAATTCATCTTAAAGAGCTTGTAGCACCGCATTATGTAATAACTTGACAAAATGTAATACATTTTCACTTCATTATGTAATAAAACTGCATTATGTAATAATCTGCCGCATTTTGTAATAAACATCTTGAACGCAATATGTAATAAATTTCCCCGCATTTTGTAATAAATTATTACATAATGCGGTGCTTATTACAAAATACAGGTGTTGAACTTTTTTTTCATAAAAATGTAATAATAATGTTTATTTGATGCATTCTAGCATGAATCATACTGACTCAAAATTCATTTGAAAATATAATACTAATCTACTGAACTAATTGTATCTTTCATTTGCCAATATTAATTCGAGTGTCACTTTATCCTTTAGCTCATTAGAAACTGTACTTGAGTGTTCATGTCAAGGTTGCGAATAACGGAGGCAGGTGCAAAATGCAAAAGAGCAATGCTTGTTTTAATGATAACCGTTCCAAAAATTGAACTATCCAAGAAGCAATATAGTATTCTCATACAGAGAGACAGCAAAACAATACTCGACATGGAACACTGAAAACACAGGCTTATATCCTGTTCCAGGTGGCATGACAATCAAACATAAACGCTGGCACCTGTGTGCGTAAAATGAACATAGAAGTGGATAGACAACCCCAAACGCCCCAAGAGTCAATATTCCGGTGAGCCAGAACGCTGGTAGCTCCCGACTACCGGTGCTGATTTGACAGTTCAACCTTCCATCTTTAAAGGTGCTATATGTAATACATGTAATGTAATAAATCAAAAAATGACACCAATGCCTCTTCAGATATTAAGGAAACATGTTAAGCTGAAATACTATATTTTCTGAAAACAATGCTAATATCAGTATTTTTTCTTTTGGAAAAGTACATTCCGTGATGGAATTTATGTTTATGTTTTGGCCTGTGTGTTGTTATCAACTGCCCATTTTGACAGCACGAACGGATTGCCAGGCATACTTGTAAAAACGCAAACCCAGCGCGCTACAGCCATGGAAGCAGCAAACAAACGAATGAGATCATAGAGATTCTACACAACCTAAAAAAAATATGCATGTTTCTAAACGGTTCCATGACAATAGATGTAGTAAAACACGGTTCGCTTGTCAATATTGCGCTGATCTTGTTCGTCACGTTAGTTTAGATTCTGGGGAGGAGGGGGCGGAGGGATACGACTCAGGTATTTTGAATTTGAACTGTAGTACCCATTTTTTTAACGCTGGCTGTCCGTTTTACATATAGCACCTTTAAGAAGAATGTATCAAACTGTAGTGGTTAAAAACACTTTGTATGAACATTTTGACTATTAAATATTTAAACCTAATTAAAAATGATACTTATGTAACTAGGTGAAAAACAGCCACAGCATACAGCCTAAAACACACTGATTTGCAGTGGATTTCTAAAACACAAACTGTTCAGATTGAACTTGCAAAGGCTTTTTATCAAGAAGCCATGATCAAAATTACTTCAAACGCCAACGTGCCTTTCGTATGTCATAACTTACATGTTTAGAAACACATACAGCCAACACTATCTGGAAAATACTAAACTACACGAACACTAGAAACTGCTTTAACAAAAGAAAATCTACCTACAGTACAAAACAGAGATAAGACTATCTTCCAAATAATGATCTTACTTTTAAATTGCACAATAAATATATGGATAAATTAGCAGAGTGCAGGCATTTCATTCTTTTACTTACTTTTAAATTGAGCATTATGGAGGACCAAGTCTGCCAAAATAAGAAATAAATATATGCTCAAAAAATAAATAAGCATACGATTAATTGCTCAATAAGTACAGTAACTAAATACAGTAATATATATATATATACAGTAATATATATATAAAATAAGAGTCCATTACTCAGTTCATATATCTGCCACACCTGGCCATATTTCCTACCATGGTGTGACAATAGCTATGTATATTCTGCTAATGATGCTGACATCAAGGCTGCCTTACATCTCTTAGTACCAGCCCTTTCAACGGAACATCACTCAGCACACAGCTCATTTGCATCCCACTTCACAAGTGGTACCTAAGGCCGGAGTGGGAAACATTTTCAGCCCGGGAGTTTCATGGTGCACCAGCCCATTTTGTGATGGGGTAAATAGTAACTGCAAATAATCTAATCACTTTACTTATGTTATTTCCTACTGTACTAATTTCATTTATTTATTTATTTACAGAGACAACTTAAATGTATATGCTAACATTATTAAACAAAATATCCTCAGTAATTAGACGACTACAGTAAATACAGAGTCTTGACCAAATAAGATAAATGTTAAGTTTGAAGAATGAGGTTATATACTGCCCATTTCGTTTTTTCGCAATCGTTAGAACCCATTTCCCAGGTTTCTTTTTCAAAACTCTACACACAGTTCCACTAACCAGCTTTCAGTGTTGCACAGCAGTTAATTTCACATAAGAAATGCACAAAAACAAAAAAGATCTCAAATCAACTAATTCTTCCATAAATCTAGCAACAGTTGTCACCCAACAAGCACACTGTCAATAAAAAAACAATAACCTAAGCAAAACTAAGAACAGATTATTTCTTCACAAAACAAGAATGACCCCTGTCCACTGTTTAAAATTCAAATGCAGAAGACAGGGTTACCATTCACATCACATCTTATGTCAACTTGGGCAATACATTTCACTTACGAGGGCAATACACCTCACTTATATGCTGATGAAGTATAGTAGCCCTAATCTCATCTGAGACTACAGCTCTTGATCGTCCTCTCAGTCTACTTCCACCACCCATACACACTCCTTTTCCTCCATCAGCCACTCTTCTTCCTCTGTCAGACACTTCTCTATCTCTGATTGGGTCCAGGTTGACATTACAGTACAAAATTATTACTAAAGTAAGATGTCTCTTTTTGTACAGATGGTAATGACATTGAAAAACTAACACCTGGAATGTTAATTTCAGTACTTTTACCAAAGTACAGATTTCTGAGGATATTTTACTTTTATTCCAGTTGTCTATATGTCATAGCCTAGGCCTACTTTATCCAATAATCAATAGCTTCTGCCTGGCTCAGCCCTGTCAGAAATTTCAAATGTATGAATGAAAAACATGTTTTTATAATATGCGCTAACTCCTATCTTGGTGTTCCGGTATTGAAGGCTGCCTCAACATTACTGTTTTGTATCCCTGTTTGTCTCATTATTCTCTAAAGCAAAGTTGAAAATGATAATTATATGGTTATGAATGATGGATTACCATGTGTTGTCTTTCACTGCACATCGTTCATTCTCTTTCTAAATAAGTTAAATGAGCTACTTTGACAGTTAGGCTATACATTTGTGCTACACAGTTAGCTAGTTACATGTAATACAGTAATTTTGCAGTAGCCTACAGTACATAACCAAAGCTCTTGCATGCTGTCTAACTACTGACTGACTGTAGAGCTATATAGATAGACACCTGACTGAAATATCAGCAACTATTTACTTTACCGTTTTGAAAACTCATTTTCCAACAGTCTGCTTTGTTTTGGAAGAGTTTTTCTATTTCTAAAACAGGCGCATGAGTTAGCTAATATACTGTAATAATAGCTTAATAATTATTAAGTTATTTTGTCCGACAACGCGTCTGCTTTGTCTCTCTGCCGTCACGCGCACTCAGGAGAACAGACTACCGCTAAATTAATCACACGCAGGGAGTAAACATTCGTGATTCCACTCTTTGGCAAAGAGGTTGGTGTGATTATAATTTAGATAAACACTATTAACCTAATTATCGTTTACCCACTTAATATTAAATAAACTAAATGACATTCCTGGTCTGGTGACCAATTCTATTTTGAAGGCTTGTTTGATGTGGACCGTGGGAGCGTAGCAGCTCTTGTGTTTGTGTGTGACGTGAGAATGAGAGGTGCGCTCGAAGAGTGGGCCGCACTACCTCACATCTGCAGGCAGGTGGCCCAGTCCGAATTGCAACAAGTATAGCGATTATGAAATTGTTTATCACAAACCACCTAACCGGCCCAACAACTAGCGGGCCACCGGGAATTCTCCCGGTTCTCCCGATTGCCCACCCCGGGCCTGGTGGTACCCAACCCTCTTCAGAAGGACCACCATGCCACAGATTAGCTGTAGCCCTCAAGATTCACCAGAATCACTTGTTAATCACTTGTCAAAGACTTATTAATCAGTAGACAAGTTGAATAAGGTGTGCTAGCTCAAGGGTAGTTTACACACAAGGACTGGCTGGTGGTCCTCCAGGAGGGTTGGAAATCACTGCGCTAGACAGCACACCAAACATCTGTGGCGTGCCTCACAAAATTAGTGCACACATCCCGCTAAACATTTTGTGGAATATCCGTGCTTTAGTGATGATTCAGTTTGTGAATAATTCGTTCATTTTTTAAATACTATTTTCACTGACTCGAGAGTCACAAGTCCTTTTTTGTGTGACTCATTCAATTGAACGTCTGAAAACGGTTTCTCCAACATGATCATTAGATGCCGTTGCCAAAAGCCTTGCCAAACTAAAGCCAAATAAGGCCACTGGCCCAGATGGCCTGAAAGCCCGCTTACTTAAAGAATGTGCCCAACAATTAAAAAGTGTTTTTTCAAGGCTATTTAATTCTCTCCTAGTTGCAGGTGTACCCACGTCTTGGACATTTTCTTTAATAAGGCCCATACTTAAGCAGCCTGGTGCAAGTAAGCACTCTCTATAGGGCATGCTAGAGTCCTATTCGTAGACTTTAGTGCAGCTTTTATTTATATGAAGCTACACATTATCTTGCAAAGATTAGCCAATAATAACATAGATAAGGGTCTGATTCTCAGGATCAGAGACTCTCTCTTGTCGCCCGCAGAGACTAAATGGCATTTTGTTCGGCAGCGTTCTTTCCCTTTTGCTTTTCTCTCTATTCACAAATGAGTTCTATAAATAATAGCACCTTTAAACTAATAAAATATGCTGATGACATGGTCTAAGTAGGGCTCTTAAAAAAACGCACCCCTTGGTGAGGCCTCCTATATAGCACACATAAAGGCTCGTGAATCATGGTGCATTGATAGCAAGCTAGAGATCAATGTGGCAAAGACAAACGAGTTACTCTATTGCAAAAAACAAGACACAACAACAGAGCCAGTTTAACTTAATGGCCGAGCAGTTGAAACTATGGGAACTTAAGTACCTATGTACGGTTCTTGACAACCATCTGAGTATTTTAGATAACACAGACTATATTTATAAGAAATGCTCATAATGATTCAGTCTCTTCAGAAGACTGAGCTGTCTGGGCATCAGTGCTCAGATTACTGAGATAATATACACCCCACACATTAAAAGTGTTTTAACCTTTCAGCTCTCTGCTTGGTTTGGCCATTTAAGTTGCAAATTTAAGAACAAGCTTAACAGGATAGTGTCAAGGGCTTGCAAAATAGTGTGAAAACCCCCAAAACACCTGACCCATATATACACTGACAGAATGAGGAAGAAAGCTAGGAAAATCACTGCAGATAGGACACACCCTCTTCACAGCCAGGTTGAGCCCCTGAAGTCTGGGAGGTGCTTCAAAGTGCCTCTGGCAAAAAGTGTAAAAAAATAAATTTTCAAAATGCCATCAGTGTCCTCAATCAATCCAAGTGATAACATCACACTGAGCTGCAATTGTATTGTATTTAAGCATTTTTATTCCTTTCTTTTTTATCCTGATCTATGTTTGAGGTGTTGTCTGTATGTTTATCTATTTTGTACTGTATGTCTGGTGAGCCAAAGAAAAATTGCCACCTTGGTGGACATTAAGGATTTATTCTCATTCAGAATTCAAAAACGGTCCATTAGCTCTGTGCTCTGAAATCAACTGCTGTTTCCAATCATCAATTATAATGCAGCAGCATAATGCAATGATAAAGCTGATAATTGGATGAAGATTAATATAATGAATGCAATCCAATTATAATTTATTTTCTGATAATTGCCCATACAAGAAACCATACCTACCAGTAATCCCTACTTAATGTATTGATTATCTATTGCATAATAAGATCGAAACCACTTTATACAACCCAGCCTCTTTAAGTAATACATTTTTTTTAATTGCTCAATTGAACGGCGAGCAATTTCACATTTGTGGGAGGGGGATCCGGTGTGCTCTAGACATTACTGTTTCAAATGAACAAAATTACTGGAAAGATAGTTCATTTTTACTGAAGTCAAACCTCCCATCACTAGCATGCTATACAACATCAATCAGACTCATCACTCACAAACAATTCAGTAGGCTGCGAATCCACCTGTTGTGGCTTTAAATCACTGCGTGGGAGTTGTCAGTTTCACTCTCTCAAAACTTGCATCATCTGTGGCATTGTGTTCTGTGACAAAACTGCACATTTTAGAGTGACATTTTATTGTGGCCAGCCTAAGGCACAACTGTGCAATAATCATGCCGTCTAATCAGCGTGTTGATATGCCGCACCTGTGAGGTGGATGGATTATCTCGGCAAAGGAGAAGTGCTCACTAACACAGATTTAGGCAAGGCAAGGTATGTTTATTTATATATGTAATGATCTCTCCTCTGTATGAATCAAACTCACAAAAGGTAAAATGAACAATAATGTTTATTATGAACAGGTTAAATGTTGAACCTGGTTATAGCTATCAGGCAGGTAGGCTTGTACAAACCCCAAGGCATAAACTGTTCAGACAACAGTACAGAGGGTAATCCAAAACATATATATATATATATATAACATTCCATGCAAGGTCTGGCCAGAATATCAATCCGAGAACAGGCAAAGGTACAAGGGAAGATCCGAGTCAAAGTACAAAATACAATGCTATGGTCAGGCCAGAAACAACAAGACAGGAAATGAATGCTCAGTAATATAAATGAATACTCACAATACCTCGCAAAGAGGCAAGGAGAGGAGTGTGACTAAATACTGAATGGAGTGAGCAGGTGTGAAGAATTAGGATAATTGAGTCCGGGTATGGGGAATGTAGTTCTGAGGAGGGATAACTAGGGAAGCTGTAGTCCACAGGAAGTAGAACTGGGGAATGGGAATTGTAGTTCTGAACCAAGGAAGTGGCCGTTTTCTGGGAAGGAGAACTGGGAATCGTTACAATATAGCACATTTAATACACAATGGCAACTCAAGGTGCTTTACATGAACAGGAAAACATAAAAATTTAAAACAGATTTAAAAAAAATTAAGCAATTAAAATGAAAAGAAAAAAAACAATTAAAAAAATAGTACAGTTAAGAAACAAAAGAGACTGAACAAACCATATAAAATATAGTGCAATTAATTCAGACTTAGCACAGTGTTCATTCAGTAAATGCATAGTTAAACAGATGTGTTTTGAGTCTGGATTTAAAGGTGACTACTTTTGGAGCACATCTGGTCTCTTCTGGGAGCTGGTTCCAGCTGCGGCTGGCACAGTAGCTAAAAGCAGATTCTCTGCGTTTTGAGTGAATCCTTGGTATCTCTATAGCTGATGTAATCCTAATGATCTGAGTGATCTGTTGGGCATATCTGCACTGTGTTGAGGTCCTAGGCCATTGAGTGATTTATATACCAGTAATAATACTTTAAAGTCTATCCTAAATGTGACTGGGAGCCAGTGTAGAGACCTGAGGACTGGCGTGATATGTTCATATTTTCTGGTTCTGCTCAGAATCCTGGCAGCAGCGTTTTGTATGAGCTGTAGCTGTCTTATGGTTTTTTTGGAAGACCAGTGAGGAGGAGGCCATTACAATAATCCACCCTGCTGGTGATGAAAGCATGAACAAGTTTCTCTAAGTCTTGTCTGGAAACAAAGCATCTAATTCTTGAGTACAGGTCCTTCTCAAGAAATTAGCATATTGTGATAAAGTTCATTATTTTCTAAAATGTAATGATAAAAATTAAACTTTCATATATTTTAGATTCATTGCACACCAACTGAAATATTTCAGGTCATTTATTGTTTTAATACTGATGATTTTAGGATACAGCTCATGAAAACCCAAAATTCCTATCTCAAACAATTAGCATATTTCATCTGACCAATAAAATAAGTGTTTGTATAACAAAAAATAAAGAAAAAGTCAACCTTCAAATAATTATGTTCAGTTATGCACTCAATACTTGGTCGGGAATCCTTTTGCAGAAATGACTGCTTCAATGTGACGTGGCATGGAGGCAATCAGCCTGTGGCACTGCTGAGGTGTGATGGAGGCCCAGGAGTCTTCAATAGCGGCCTTAAGCTCATCCAGAGTGTTGGGTCTTGCATCTCTCAACTTCCTCTTCACAATATCCCACAGATTCTCTATGGAGTTCAGGTCAGGAGAGTTGGCAGGCCAATTGAGCACAGTAATACCATGGTCAGTAAACCATTTACCAGTGGTTTTGGCACTGTGAGCAGCTGCCAGGTCGTGCTGAAAAATGAAATCTTCCTCTCCATGAAGCTTTTCAGCAGATGGAAGCATGAAATGCTCCAAAATCTCCTGATAGCTAGCTGCATTGACCCTGCCCTTGATAAAACACAGTGGATCAACACCAGCAGCTGAAATGGCACCCCAGACCATCACTGACTGTGGGTACTTGACACTGGACTACAGGCATTTTGGCATTTCCTTCTCCCCAGTCTTCCTCCAGACTCTGGCACCTTGATTTCCGAATGACATGCAAAATTTGTTGTTGTTTTGTTGTGCTGCTTCTCTGTAGCCCAGGTCAGGGGCTTCTGCCGCTGTTTCTGGTTCAGAAGTGCCTTGACCTGGGGAATGCGGCACCTGTAGCCCATTTCCTGCACACGCCTGTGCACGGTGGCTCTGGAGATTTGTACTCCAGACTCAGTCCACTGCTTCCGCAGGTCATCCAAGGTCTGGAATCGGTCCTTCTCCACAATCTTCCTCAGGGTCCAGTCACCTCTTGTCGTTGTGCAGCGTTTTTTGCCACACTTTTTTCTTCCCACAGACTTCCCACTGAGGTGCCTTGATACAGCACTCTGGGAACAACCTATTTGTTCAGAAATTTTTTTCTGTGTCTTACCCTCTTGCTTGAGGGTGTCAATGATGGCCTTCTGGACAGCAGTCAGGTCGACAGTCTTACCCATGATTGCAGTTTTGAGTAATGAAACAGGCTGGGAGTTTTTAAAAGCCTCAGGAATCTTTTGCAGGTGTTTAGAGTTAATTAGTTGATTAAGATGATTAGGTTAATAGCTCGTTTAGAGACCCTTTTCATGATATGCTAATTCTTTGAGATAGGAATTTTGAGCTGTATGCCAAAATCATCAGTATTAAAACAATAAATGACCTGAAATATTTCAGTTGGTGTGCAATGAATCTAAAATATATGAAAGTTAAATTTTTATCATTACATTATGGAAAATAATGAACTTTATCACAATATGCCAGTTTCTTGAGAAGGACCTGTATTTTTAAGATGATAATATGCTGATTTAGTTATTGCTTTAATATGACTACTGAAACTAAGGTCCGACTCCAGAATCTCACCAAGATTCCAGACTTGATCTTCATTGTTTGACCGCTAGCATCCAGGTATGCGTTCACCTTGAGAACTTCAACTTTGTTTCCAAATGCATTGACTTCAGTTTTCTTTTTGTTTAACTGAAGAAGGTTTTGGCACATCCAACTGTTAATTTCATCAATGCATTGGCATAGGGAGTCAGTGTTAAAATCCCCAGCAATAGCAAGACAGTCAAACTCAGGAAATTGTTGATAGCAATTCTGTAAAATCATCAACAAAGGCTGGAGAGTATTTCGGAGGCCTGTAATTAATGACAAGTAGAATGCGTGGAGCACCTTTTTAACACAATTCCCAGATATTCGAAAGACAGGTTATTCCCAAATGACACTTGCTTACATTGATAGACATCTTTAAAAAGGGCAACTACACCTCCTCCTCTCCTAACCGCTCTGCAGACACTCATAAAGTTAGTTAGGATGCTGTTTCATTGAGGATTGTTGTACTGCAGCTCTCTTCTAGCCATGTTTCATTTAGAAGTATAAAATCTAAGTTGTTTGTGGTTATTAAGTCATTGACTAGAAGAGATTTATTTTTAAGTGAACAGATGTTTAAAAGTGCTAATTTAACAGTGGTATTATTACTTCCCCCCACATCAATCTTAGTTTGACATGTAATAGACAGTAGATTAGATGGGTTTGCTATCCAGCTTGAGAGAGCCCTAGACTGTGTATTGTGTAAAAGAACAGGAATAGAGAAAGATACAGGCACACTGGGTTCCCTCTTGTTCTGTAAACATTTGATACTGTTATCATAGCGGGGACCCGACACATATCACTGAGAGCTGTTTTCAGTTGTTTTTGGTTCACCTTAAAGTGCTGAAGGTTGATGCTGTAGGAGGGGCCGAAGCCTTCCTACAAGGTGGAATAGGGCTAGCTGTAGGGCCTCTGCACTTTTTGGTTGATATCTGGGGGCTCGCAGCAATAGAGTGGGATAGTTTGATTCCAGTATAAACCAGATCCTCCAGTTTTTTGGAGAAGGTCAAAAGCGATTGGTTCTCTGGTGTCACCAGAAAATGGCTTCCCTGGTTGTTTTCCATAAGGTTGTCCTTGGAATCTTGGAGCACTTCTAATATGACACAGTGGGCTAGATTTATCAAGCTGTTTGCGACTGTTTCCAGGCGCTAATTGGTCGCAAAGACGGACGTAACCGATGCGTGCTATTTACAAACCAGGCGCACTTGGGTAAAATCGCAGATTGCCTGCCACATTAGCGACCACAGACAAGTTGCGCTTTTAATATGCGTTCGTGGGAGGGTCATGGGGAAAGTGGGA
>JACXGM010024695.1:0-15624 GCA_016801145.1 Umbra pygmaea | reverse complement strand
GACAAACGCACACTGCATATACAATTTCATATTTCTTAGCACAAATTTCACTCCATCCGTGGAAGTTTGCTATTACATTTTTCACTGAAGTAGCCTAATGTTACGCACGAACTCCCAAGAAACAGTGTTGTCTCTTTTTAGGGAATGTAGTGTAGAAGGGAAGGAAGTAGTGATGTTACAAGCACTTCGCAATAGAGAGGCGCGTGCTGGGAGAAACACACACACACCGCATTCGGAGGACACTGCGCTTAGAAATTCACATTACTTTCAGAATAGGCGATATGCGGTGGTAATTATAACTTAATGTTAATATATTGGAATTTTAAGATTAGGATTTTTTTATTTTTTTATTTTGTTGAATTGCACGTTAATGTCTGGATTTCGCGATTCATCCGTGTTCTTCCCAATATGTTAATCATACTGTAGGACCCACTTGACCTACACAACTGCTCAGTTCAGTACACTGCCCCATGTGGCTGTGAAGGTGTACTGTCAACTATAACATTTTAATCATGAAAGAACCATGACAAAATAATTATGAAAACATATTTGCCGACCCAATTTTAATCTCCCGCGACCCACCGGTGGGTCGGGACCCATACTTTGAAAAACACTGGTCTACATGATTGCTTAAATTTGGTATCCCAGTGTAACCGGCTATATAGCTAGTGTCCAGAAGGTTGTACGACAAACCCATAAACAACTCAACTATTTTCACACCGGGCAATACAAAATATATATATATATATATACCAACATAGTCCATTAAACCCAGATCAACAATAGTTTATACACTGTTTATGCCACAACATGCCACAAGTCCCTGCTATGTCGTGACACATGCAATCTTTTCTATGCAAAGTGTGGGATTTATCAATATGACATTATCATGAATGTGAAGATCAATATTGCTTGAGAATGTTTGTAAATCTATTCACAGCCTGACCATGCATAAGTAATGGAATAAGGGAACTACTCCTGAAATGAAGACTAGTTAATGTGCAAAATATAAGGTTTGATTCAAAAGTAACGTTCCTCTAGGCTATGGTACTTAAGCTGCAAATTGAATGACACGACAGGGGCAGGGAATGATAGAGACACAGCTATTCTTTTCACTAACTAGCCAAGCAACCAAGTTAACTTTAACCAAATCCACATAAGCCTCTTGGCAGCTACCGGCAGCCAGACAAGTATCATCAATAGCACGTTTATGACCAAACATTGTAGATTGAATAGTAGAAAAAAGGATATCCAAAGCATTCATCTCAAAATTATATAAAGCCTTTATTATTGCTGGCTATATCATAGTAGAAAATTCAAAAGACATGGAAAGAAGCAACCCATGCGTAGCGGCACAAACAGCCTTCTTCAGGGTAAGCCACTGGAGGGTCAACTTGTCCTTGTGCTCAGGGTCATTGTCATGCTGGAAAGTCCAAGAGTGTCCCATGCGCAGCATTTGTGCAGAAGAATGCAAATTGTCTGCCATTATTGTCAAATAACATGCTGCATTCATCTTGCCATCAATTTTCAAAAGGTTCCCCGTGCATTTAGAGCTCACACCTCCCCAAAACATCAGTGAGCCACCACCATGCATCACAGTGGGGATGGTATTCTTTTTACTATAGGCCTTGTTGACCCCTCTCCAAACATAGTGCTTATGGTTGTGACCATAAAGCACTATTTTTGTCCTGTCACTCCAAATTACAGTGTGCCAGAAGCTGTGAGGCGTGTCAAGGTGTTGTCGGGCATATTGTATCCAGGCTTTTTTGTGGCACTGACGCAGTAAAGGCTTCATTCTGGCAACTAATTTTTGTTCAAGTATTGTCGTATTGTGCTGCTTGAAACAACTACACCGCCCAGAGCAGCCTGTATGTCTCCCGAGGTTACCTGTGGGTTTGTCTTTGTATCCTGAACAATTCTTCTGGCAGTTTTGGCTGACATCTTTTTTGGTCTACCTGACATTGGCTTGGTATTAAGAGATCCCCAAATATTCCACTTCTTAATAAGTGATTGAACAGTATTGACTGGAATTTGCAAGGCTTTGGATATCTTTTTATAAACATTTCCAACGTTATGCAGTTTCCAGTACCTTATTACGCAGGTCTTTTGACAGTTATTTTCTGCTCCCTATGGCTCAGTGTCTAGCCTGCTCACTGCATCCACATGAGAGCTAAAAAACTCATTGACTATTTATACACAGACACTATTTGCAATTTATAATGCCTGTGTGGAAAATTAACCTTAAATTGCTATTTATCTTGTGTGTGTCACCTTGTGTGTCTTTGACAAGACCAAACATTCAAGGGTATGTAAACTTTTGATCAGGGCCATTTGGGTGATTTCTGTTATCAGTCAGTTTACAAAAGAGCCAAACAACTATGTGATAATTAATGGCTTTTTATGATCACTATCTTTACATAACAGTCAGTTTGTAGCATCAACATTCATTTTTTCAAAATCAATACTTATGGCACGACTGAATAGAAATACTCAGGAAAAGATGTTAGCATAGACATATATATTCTATTTCTATTTGGAACTATTATTTGGCAAATGAAGCAATGGAAGAAGGGAGCAGCAAAGACATAGGAAAGGCAGGTTGAGCAGCAGGGTCACAGATATGGATAAGTGATTAAAACAGTGAACGTGGGAGAAAGTGGTTGTTTTATAATATTGTCTGAGGTAAGTTGTGGCAGTAATACTATATAGATACTGTAAGTGTTTAGCAAGTAATATATTGAAAAATGTATCCATCATGTTCAGAAAGTACATACAGAAAGTACATACATTAAGTCAGTGTTTCTCAAACCCCCTTTAAATTCACTTTTTAAGCCAAGTTTCCACCTGATTAGCGCCAAGTACCACCTGACCAGCGCAAAATATTTATGGTAGAAAAAAAGTCTATATAAAAAGGTACAATTAGGGATGAGCATTTTTGGAAAAATCTAATGTACCCCCTGCAGTACTCCAAAGTACCCCCATTTGAGAAACACTTCATTAAGTGATACAAAGTAGCTTAACGTGCACAAAAACCCACATCACTGCATGCCTTTAACAACAGGCAGGAGCATTGATAGCAAATACGATGATAGAAATGTGTCTTTATTAATTTTGAACCAAACCTACACTCTTGAAACCACATTTCGCTGAGCCGTACATTACCTAACACACTGCTTATCCAACACAAAAGCCTTAGGTCATGTCATGTGCGGGATGTTTACACTCACCAAATATACTTCTGCCATTTCACTCACAGGTGCCTAATCTGCACACAAAACGTTACTGGAGAACGACTTGGTAATGTAGGTATCTAACAAAATTATCTCTCTTTGTGTATTATAGATGGTGCTGGATGACTCGCAGCAGATCCGCGTCACACTGCAGGGCTTTGTGTCTGTACTGCAGGAGATCTCCCTGGTGTGTGACATCACGGCACATCAGGAGCAGCTGGCCGAGGCGGATCGACGTGTGGCCGCCGTGCAGCAGAGCTTCGTGGCTCCGCTTTCCCATCTCGAACATGCTGCCGCCGTGAGTCCACCTTCTCTGTTGCTCCACTTTTCCTCATTCATTTTTGCTTTTAATCCTTCTCTGTGTTTCTCTTTCTTTCACTCTCTGTATGGCTCAGTGTTTTTTTCTCTCATTGTGCAGGAGGTAGAAGCCATAGAGACAGAGGTGAAGACAATGGAGAAGGATGTGACTGAGATCAGGGTATTGTTGTCATCTCTTGACACTCTCCCCAAACCCAGAGAGGAGAAGCTGAAGGTGAGCTGGGTAGAAGCCATATCTGGTACATTCAGCCCTGGGACATGAAGAGCTTCTCTAGGATAACTTCTACCTCTCAGATTATACTGGAGCATTTAAGATACTGGAGCATTTTTTAATCAGATTAGCATCTGTGTAATGCAAAATAAACTTGTCTGAAACTAACATTTATCAAAGTGAAGGGAACAGTGGTTACACTAACTCCCAAGACGTACACCACTACTGACCCAAAAGGACAAGAAGTGTCAGCTCCAGTATGCTCAAAACAACGTGATCTCTAAGAAATCCGTGATACTTTCACGGACACTTAACTTCAAACTGTGTGGCAGTTTCACGGAATAGCAGAAAATTCAGTGAAATATACACAGATCCTTAACTTCTAAATCTGTGGCAGTTTCACAGTATCACATGATGATGTAGCAGAGTGTAAATAGCGTAGATTTTGCATGTTTGTAGGATGGGGTTGGTGGCCGGGCGTAAAAACATGCGACTTACATACCAAAGATTGCGAGTTTGAATCCATGTGGACACTTTGCATGTATTTTGTTTTCTATTCCAGCCCGATGCAGAGGTGTTGCAAATATGCTTTTTATCCTTTTTTTCCTCACTATCACCATGGTTACAAACAATACATTACTATATTAAAACATGTTACATGGAGTTAACAGCAAGGTTTCTGAGTGGTTAGGGTTAGGTTAGGGGTTTGGGTAAGGCATATAACAAATTTACAGCAAGGTTTCTGAGTGGTTAAGGATAGGGTAAGGGTAAGGGTTTGGGTAAGGCTTAGATCGAATTAACAGTGCGCCCATCGCAGACTTCCATGAAACTGCCATGGATTTTGGTCCCATTCCGTGAAACTGCCACAGATTCTGAAGGTCAAACTCCGAGTTTCACGGATTTCTGAGAGACCAGGCTGGCTCAAAATCATATAAAATCATATATTTTTGGATTCTGTTTTGTGAAGCAATTGAACAAAACTAGAACTTTTCAGCACGATAGATCAGGAAAAGGACACCTGCAGAGTCTGGAAGTCAAGACGGATTCATTGTATCAGGAAATCCTAGGAGAAAATGACATGCCGTCTGTGAGGAAGCTGAAGCTTGAACATCACTGGACCTTCCAACAGGACAATGATCCCAATCATACCTCAAATACCACCAAGGCTTGGTTGCCAAAGAAATCCTGGAAGATTCTACTGTGGCCATCTCATTCACCTGACTTGACCCACATAGAATATCTCTGGTGGGATATGAAGAAGGCGGTTGCAGCATGCAAACCCAAAAATATTACTGAACTGGAGGCCATTGCTCATGAGAGATGTGCTAAGATTCCTCAGAAACGCTGCCAGAGGCTGCAGCAGGTCAGAACAGCAGTTGGAGTGCTCTACAAGTATTAAAGATGCTTGCAATGAAGGAGTTGAAAACTTTTAGACTGGAGAAGTCATTATCAGTTGCATTTGCAGTTGAATTTGGAGAAACCACTTGATTTGTTGTGTTGAGCTATATCAATTGCTTTTGTTTAATTTGTTCATTGCAAACAGCTGAAATTCTTTACATTATTACAATAAACCTCATTTCAATGGGGGTTGATAAATATTTGTTGTAACTCTACATAATTTCCGATCTTCTGGAAGCATATAATTCTCTTCAATGCTCCACTGAATGAAAATGAATGTCTTACTGTATGTGAAAACTGTATGTGACCATCTTTCAACATTTGACTTAAATATCCACATTGTGGACCTGTTAAAGTAAACACATGACATATGGCGTGTTTTGCATTCTGTTGATTTCTTTACATCATCTACAGCTTACAGACTCTGGTCATAGTCTGCCTCATAGTCAAATTATTTTTGTGTTCCTATCCAGGAGTGTGTGGACAGGATAAAGTCTATGATGACAACCATTGCAGAGATCCAGAGCTGCAAACCAGGCCTATGTCTCCCAGAGAAGGCTGAGGAGACCCTCAAAGTCTTCCAGACAGTGCCTCAGCTCAAACAACAGATAAAGGAGCTGGAGAAGGTGACTGGGCATACAAATGACTCATCACTATACCATACACTAAATCTACCAAAAAATCTTACAGTTCTTATTTTGTTTACAGATGATCCCAGGGGAATTCACAGTAAAGGACACAGCCACTGTTCCTGCACCTAGCTCAACAACACCTGTCCCCTGTCCCCCAGAAAAGGCTTCTGCACCTAGCCCAAACCTACCCATTTCTCTCCAAGAGAAGGCTTCTGCACCTAGCTCAAAACTACCCATCTCTCCACTAGAGGAGTCTGCACCTCTGTCTAGCACTCTCCCAGAGAAAACTTCTACACCAAGCCCAAAGCTGTCTAGCACTCTCACAGAAAAGGCTACTGCAGCTAGCAAAACACCACCCACCTCTTTCCAGGTTAAGGAGTTTGCACATAGCCCAACAACCTCCACCCCTCTCCTGGAAAAGGCTTCTACACCCAGCCCAACACTGTCCAGATCTCTCCCAGAAAATGCTTCTGTTGCTAGACCAAAACCACCCACATCTTCACCTGAGAAAGATTCTGCACATAGCCCAACAATTTCCACCTCTCTATTGGAAAACTTTTCTACACCTAGCCCAACTCTGCCCAGCTCAGAAAAGGCTTCTACACCTTGTTCAGAAATACCTAGCTCTCCACCAGAGAATTTTTTTACATCTAGCCCAACACTACCTACTTCTTCACCAGAGGCTTCTGCACCTAGCCCAGCATTATCCACCTCTCCACCAGAGAAAGCTTTTGTAGCTAACCCAACACCACCCACCTCTCTACCAGAAAAGGTTTTGGGAACTTGCCCGACACTACCCACCTCGTTACCAGAGAAGATTTCTGCACCCAGTCCCACAACATCCACATCTCTCCCAGAAAAGGATTCTGCACCTAGCCCAACACTACCAACCAGTCAACCACAGAATTCTTCTGCTCCTAGCCCAACACTACAAGCCAATCTACCTGAAAATACTTCTGCCCCTAGCCAAACACTACCCACCTCTCTCCCAGAAAAGGCTCCTCCACCTAGCCCAACACTACCCACCTCTTTGTCAGAGAAGGTTTCTGTACCTTTCCAAACACCAAGCATTTCTATACCTGAAAAGGATTCTTTACCCTGCCCAACACTAGCCACCTCTTTTTCAAAGAAGGCTTCTGCAAGTAGCCCAATGCTGTCTAGCTTTTTCCCAGAGAATGCTTTTACAGGTAGACCAACACTTACTACCTCTCCACCTGAGAAGGATGTGGCACCTAGTTCAACACAACCCATAACTCTCCTGCAAAAAGTTTCTGCACCTAGCCCAACACTACCCACCTCTTCGTCAGAGAAGACTTTTAGTTCTAGCCCAACTCTACCCACCTCTCCACCAGAGAATATTTCTGTACCTAGCCCAACACAACCCATCTCTTCCCCAGAAATGGCTTCTGCAGCTAGCCCATCAATATCCACCTCTCTCCAGAAAAAGGCTTCTGCACCTTGCCCAATGCTGTCCAGCTCTCTCCCAGAAAAGTCTTCTGTAGCTAGTCCGAAACTACCCACGTCGCTCCCAGAAATGGCTTCTACACCTTGCCCAACCTTGTTTACCTCTCCACAAGTAAAGGCTTTTGCAACTAGCCAAACACTACCCATCTCTCCACTAGAGGAGTCTGCACCCCTGTCTAGCACTCTCCCAGAGAAAACTTCTACACCAAGCCCAAAGCTGTCTGGCACACTCACAGAAAAGGCTACTGCAGCTAGCAAAACACTACCCACCTCTTTCCCGGTTAAGGAGTTTGCACATAGCCCAACAACCTCCACCCCTCTCCTGGAAAAGGCTTCTACACCTAGCCCAACATTGTCCAGATCTCTCCCAGAAAATGCTTCTGTTGCTAGACCAACACCACCCACATCTTCACCTGAGAAAGATTCTGCACATAGCCCAACAATTTCCACCTCTCTATTGGAAAATATTTCTACACCTAGTCCAACTCTGCCCAGCTCAGAAAAGGCTTCTACACCTTTCTCAGAAATACCTAGCTCTCTACCAGAGAATGTTTTTACATCTAGCCCAAACCTACCTACTTCTTCACCAGAGAAGGCTTCTGCACCTAGCCCAGCACTATCCACCTTGCCACCAGAGAAAGCTTTTGTAGCTACCCCAACACCATCCACCTATCTACCAGAAAAGGTTTTGGGATCTTGCCCGACACTACCCACCTCTTTACCAGAGAAAATGTTTGCACTTAGTCCCACAACATCCACATCTCTCCCAGAAAAGGATTCTGCACCTAGCCCAACACTACCAACCAGTCAACCACAGAATACTTCTGCTCCTAGCCCAACACTACAAGCCAATCTACCTGAAAAGGCTTCTGCCCCTAGCCAAACACTACCCACCTCTCTCCCAGAAAAGGCTCCTCCACCTAACCCAACACTACCCACCACTTTGTCAGAGAAGGTTTCTGTACCTTTCCAAACACCAAGCATTTCTATACCGGAAAAGGATTCTTTACCCTGCCCAACACTAGCCACCTCTTTTTCAAAGAAGGCTTCTGCAAGTAGCCCAATGCTGTCTAGCTTTCTCCCAGAGAATGCTTCCACAGGTAGCCCAACAATTCCCACCTCTCCACCTGAGAAGGATGTGGCACCTAGTTCAACACAACCCATCTCTCTCCTACAAAAGGTTTCTGCACCTAGCCCAACACTACCTACATCTTCATCAGAGAAGACTTTTAGTTCTAGCCCAACTCTACCCACCTCTCCACCAGAGAATATTTCTGTACCTAGCCCAACACAACCCATCTCTTCCCCAGAAATGGCTTCTGCAGCTAGCCCATCAATATCCACCTCTCTCCCAGAAAAGGCTTCTGTAGCTAGGCCGAAACTACCCACATCGCTCCCAGAAATGGCTTCTACACCTTGCCCAACCCTTTTTACCTCTCCACAAGTAAAGGCTTTTGCAACTAGCCAAACACTACCAACCAATCAACCAGAGAAGGCTATGGGACCTACCACAACACTACCAACCAATCCACCAGAGAAGGCTTCTGCACCTCGCCCAACACTACCCACCTCTCTCCCAGAAAAGGCTTCTGTACTTATCCCAAAACCAAGCATGTCTCTACCAGAAAAAAATTCTGTACCCTGCCCAACAACCTCCACCTCTTTCCTGGAAAATGTTTATATACCTAGCCCAACACTGTCCAGCTCTCTCCCAGAGAATGCTTCTGTTGCTAGCCCAGCACCACCCACCTCTTCACCTGAGAATGATTCTGCACATAGCCCAACAACCTCCACCTCTTTACTGGAAAATATTTCTACATCTAGCCCAAATCTTTCCAGCTCAGAAAAGGCTTTTACACCTTGCTCAGAAATATCTAGTTCTCCACCAGATAATGCTTTTACATCTAGCCCAACACTACCTACTTTTTCACCAGAGAAGGCTTCTGCACCTAGTCCAGCACTCTCCACCTCTCCACCAGAGAAAGTGTTTGTACCTACCCCAACACCATCCACCTCTCTACCAGAAAAGGTTTCGGTAACTCGCCCAACACTACCCATCTCTGCACCAGAGAAGATTTCTGAGCCTAGCCCAACAACATCCACATCTCTCCCAGAAAAGGATTCTGCACCTAGCCCAACACTACAAGCCACTTCACCAGAAAAGGCTTCTGCCCCTAGCCAAACACTACCCACCTCTCTCCCAGAAAAGGCTCCTCCACTTAGCCCAACACTAACAACCTTTTTGTCAGACAATTCCTCTTTACCTGGCCCAACACTACCCACCTCTTTGTCAGAGAAGGCTTCTAAACCCTCCCCAACACTACCCACCTCTTTGTCAGAGAAGGTTTCTATACTTATCCAAACACCAAGCATTTCTATACCGGAAAAGGATTCTGTACCCTGCCCAACACTAGCCAGCTCTTTTTCAGAGAAGGCTTCTGCAAATAGCCCAGTGCTGTCTAGCTTTCTCACAGAGAATGCTTCTGCAGCTAGCCCAATACATCCCACCTCTCCTCCTGAGAAAGATTTGGCACCTAGTGCAACAGCATCCATCGCTCTCCTGCAAAAGTCTTCTGCACCTAGCCCAACACTACCCACCTCTTGGCCAGAGAATACTTTTAGTTCTAGCCCAACTCTACCCACCTCTCCACCAGAGAATATTCCTGTATCTAGCCCAACACAACCTCTCTCTTCCCCAGAAATGGCTTCTGCAGCTAGCCAATCAATATCCATCTCTCTCCTGAAAAAGGCTTCTGCACCTTGCCCAATGCTGTCCAGCTCTCTCCCAGAAAAGGCTTCTGTAGCTAGCCCGAAACTACCCACGTCGCTCCCAGAAATGGCTTTTGCACCTTGCCCAACACTATGTACCTCTCCACAAGTAAAAGCTTTTGCAACTAGCCAAACATTACCAGCCAATCAACCAGAGAAGGCTATGGCACCTACCACAACACTACCAACCAATCCATCAGAAAAGGCGTCTGCACCTAGCGAAACACTACCCACCTCTCTCCCAGGAAAGGCTTCTGTACCTATCCCAAAACCAAGCATTTCTCTACCGGAACAGGATTCTGTACCCTGCCCAACAACATCCACCTCTTTCCTGGAAATGGCTTCTATACCTAGCCCAACACTGACCAGCTCTGCACCAGAGAACATTTCTGCACATAGCCCAACTACATCTACATCTCTCCCAGAAAAGTATTCTGCACCTTGCCCAACACTACCAGCCACTCCACCAGAAAAGGCTTCTGCCCCAAGCCAAACACCACCCACCTCTCTCCCAGAAAAGGCTCCTCCACCTAGCCCAACACTAAAAACCTTTTTGTCAGAGAATTCCTCTGTACCTGGCCCAACACTACCCACCTCTTTGTCAGAGAAGGCTTTTAAACCCTCCCCAAAACTACCCAACTCTCCACCAGAAAATGCTTCTGTACCTATCCAAACACCAAGTATTTCTATTCCGGAAAAAGGTTCTGCACCCTGCCCAACACGAGCCACCTCTTTGTCAGAGAAGGCTTCTAGACCTCCAACATCAACCGTTCTTCTAGAGACCTCTTCACCTAGCCTAACGACATCTGACTCTTTTCTCATGGAAAAGTATTCTTTACCTATTCCAACACTAACCTCCTTAAGTGGTTCTGTGGTTCTACAGAAGAAGGCTTCTGTACCTAGCCCAACATCAACCACCTCTCTCATGGAGAAAACTTTTGTACCTGGCCAAACTCTGCCCACCTCTCCCCAAGGGAAGGTGTCTGAACCTAACTTAAAGCTGTCTAGCTCTCTCCCAGAGATGGCTTCTGCGCCTAGTCCAGTTCAAGCCATCTTTTCCACAAACACTGACTTTGTAAACAGCTCAACAATCCCAGCCACTGAGGAAGCTCAGGTAAGATTAGTCCTTAACATTTACACCACTGACTGGGCCACTGTACTGAACTTGACCAGGAGGGACTGTGTTTTTAGGACGTTGGAGTGAATCAGGGCCATATACAGATTGCCCACATGGAAGATGATGTGCTGAAGCAGACTGGCGCTACACTGATGACTGTGGAGGAAGCTTCTCCTGAACAGAGAATGAACTGGGGAATTGCGGAGAGTCTGGTAAGAACCAAGATACAGCAAATAAATCCATATAGGCGGTCACTTTATCAGTTTGTCTGCCTTCTGTAGTTTTGCATCCATTTGATTCTACTCATAGACTTTCTTGTTTAACCTACGTTAGTCTTTAGAAGGCCTACAGTAACTCAACACACCTTTCTCTTCTTGCTTTCTTTAAGTTCACTTGATGTAATTTAGACTGAATGACTTAAATTATACTTTAACTGAGACTCTCCAGAACAGTCTATGTTGTACTCAATATGTTACATAATTTTCATCTTACATTCCATTTTTTTTTGGGGTGCAATATTTTCTTTAGATTAGTATTACAGGAACATAACATATTTAAAGGCCAAAGAATATCAGAAAACCTAAGGAATTAGAATGTGTTCTGTATGCTATTGTACGTATGAAGAATGAGGGATACCTACATTGGGAAAGTTGGTTTATCAATGTTGGCAATGCTTTTTAGAAAACACATCTTACTGTGTCAAACAAATGCACGTCATATCACTGTGCATGCCTATCTATTTTATGTGTGAATTTGCACATTGCTCTAAATTAACCCGGTGCATTATGGGAGTCTACGCAGTAAAAACTGCAGTGTTGATTTTACTCTCCCTAGATAACATATGAGAAAAATGACATTGACTCTGCTCAGAGTTAAATTGTGTAGCACTTTGCTAATCTCTTGTTGTTGCTTCCTTTTTTGGGGGGGTTTTAGGCCAGGTATCTGTCAAAACACTTGGTGACGACTGCTGTTGTTATAAAAGGGCTTTATCAGTTGTATATGATTGATTGACATAAAAGACAAGGCACCCAAATATATTTAACTCTGAGCAGAGTCAATCAAATTTCACTCAAAATAGAGTGGGACCATATGTTATCTAGGGAGAGTAAAGTCAACACTGCAGTTTTTACTGTGTACCTGCTGCATCGGTGCACACTCACTTGAAGTGGGAATCGGAGGGTCTAATTAGCCCCTACACCATGGATCATTTTCAGTCCCTCAGCTTTGGGGCACTTGTGCAAATTCCAGAGGCACATGTGAACATGTAATTCAAGGATGGAGCGGAGGGTGGAGAGGTTAGTTGGGAATTTAGCATATATCTTCATGACAGTGTCCATTACTACAGTTTCTTAAGAGCATATATTGTTCTGAAAAACCCAGCTTACAATTCTTCATGATAACCTTCCTATCAACATTTAGAGATGCATCTTGTGATTTTTACAATTCACTTATTAGTATGTTTTAAACCACCCATATTGGCTTGGATATGCTGTTTATATAGAATTTTCACAAATGCCTGACTACATCATTTCTTATATTTCTCAAATAGTCAATAATCAAATATAGCGGGTGAAATAAGTATTGAACACGTCAACATTTTTCTCAGTAAATATATTTCCAAATGTGCGATTGACATGAACTTTTCACCAGATGTTGGTAACAACCCAAGTAATCCATACATACAAAGAAGCCAAAATAAGTTCAGAAATTAAATAATGTGTAATAATGTGAAATGACACAGGGAAAAAGTATAGAACACATGAAGAAAGGGAGGTGCAAAAAGGCATGGAAAGCCAAGACAACAGCTGAAAACCATCAGTAATTAAAAAGCAATCCAGTCCCCTGTCAGTGCAAATGAATATCAGCTGGTTCAGTCCCAACTGATGGCCTACAAAAAGGTCTCATTGCCAAGGTATCACTCAAGACACATGTCATGATGGGTAAAAGCAAAGAGCTGTCTCAAGACCTTAACCACCTAATTGTTGCAAAACATAATGATGGCATTGGAAATAGGTGCATTTTTTAGCTTCTGAATTTTCCAATGAGCACTGGTGGGGCCATAATACGGAAGTGGAAAGACATTACACCATAAATTTGTTGAGACCAGTTGCTCCCACAAGATTTCTGACAGAGGAGTGAAAAGAACAATCAGACGAGTTGTCCAAGAGCCAAGGACCACTTGTGGAGAGCTTCAAATAGACCTGCAATTAGCAGGTACTGTTGTCTCAAAGAAAACAGTAAGTAATGCACTCCACCGCCATGGCCTGTATGCATGCTCACCACACAAGACTCCATTGCTGGAAAGAAAGCATGTTGAAGCTCGTTTAAAGTTTGCTGCACAACATTTGGAAAAAGCAGTGAAATACTGGGAGAATATAGTGTGGTCAGATGAGAGCAAAATTGAACTGTTTGGATGCCATAATACACACCATGTTTGGAGGAATAATGGCACTGCACATCACCCTAAAAACACCATACCAACAGTGAAGTTTGGAGGTGGGAACTTCATGGTGTGGGCCTGCTTTTCAGCAAATGGTACTGGAAAACTGCTCATAATTGAAGGAAGGATGAATGGGCAAATTTACCGAGACATTCTTGACAAAATTCTGCTGCCATCTACCACGATGATGAAGATGAAACGAGAGTGTACATTTCAGCAAGACAATGATCCCAAACACACAGCCAAGGAAACTCTCAATTGTTTTCAAAGAAAGAAAATAAAGGTGCTAGAATGGTCCAGCCAATCACCTGACTTAAATCCCATTGAAAATCTATGGAAAGAACTGAAGATCAAGATTTATAGAAAAGGCCCAAGGAACCTTCAAGATTTTAAGACTGTTTGTTTGAAAGAATGGGCCAAAATCATACCAGAGCAATGCATGCGACTAGTTTCTCCATACAGGAGGCATCTTGAAGCTGTCATTACCAACAAAGGCTTTTGTACAAAGTATTAAATGAATATCAGTAAACATGTTCAATAATTTCACATTATTATACATAACTTAATTGCTGAACTTATTTGTTTTGGTTTCTTTGTATGTATGGATTACTTGGGTTGAACCAACATCTGGGGAAAATTTCATGTCAATAACACCTACAGATACAAATATGTTTAGTTATTTTAAATTGGAAGGTATATACAGTCGTATGCAAAGGTTTAGGCCCCCCTGACAATTTACATGATATTCATTTATAAATAATTGTGTGTTTGTATCAGCAATTTCATTTTGATCTATTAAATATCTGAAGGACACGCTAATATTTCAGTAGTGAAATTAGGTTTATTGGATGAACA
This sequence comes from Umbra pygmaea, assembly GCA_016801145.1. Lineage (NCBI taxonomy): Eukaryota > Metazoa > Chordata > Actinopteri > Esociformes > Umbridae > Umbra > Umbra pygmaea. Next base: position 1,190 of record JACXGM010024695.1, on the reverse strand, counting down.
GAAAATGTGCAATATGCATCAAAAACAAATTTAGAAAGGTGCATACATTTGGGCACTTTAACAGAAATATCACATCAATATTTAGTTGAGCCTCCTTTAGCAGAAATAACAGCCTCTAGACGCTGTCTATAGCCTGTAATGAGTGTCTGGATTCTGGATGAAGTTTTTTTGGACCATTCCTCCTTGCAAAACATCTCCAGTTCAGTTAGGTTTGATGGTTGCCAAGCATGGACAGCCCGCTTCAAATCACCCTACACATTTTCAGTGATATTCAGGTCTGGGGATTGGGCTGGCCATTCCAGAACATTGCACTTGTTCCTTTGCATAAATGCCAGAGTAGATTTTGAGCAGTGTTTTGGGTCGTTGCCTTGTTGAAATTTCCTGCCTCGGCGTAACTTCAACTTTGTGACTGATTCCTCTACATTATTCTCAAGTATCTGCTGATATTGAGTGGAATCCATGCAACCCTCAAATTTAACAAGATTCCCAGTACCGGCACTGGTCACACAGCCCCACAGCATGATGGAACCTTTTGACTGTGGGTAGCAAGTGTTTGTCTTGGAATGCTATGTTCTTTTGCCGCCATGCATAACGCCCCTTGTTATGACCAAATAACTCCATCTTTGTTTCATTTGTCCACAGCACCTTCTTCCAAAATGAATCTGGCTTGTCCAAATGTGCATCTGCATACCTCGAGCAACTTAGTTTGTTGCGCGTGTGCAGAAAAGGCTTCTTCCGCATTACTCTCCCGTACAGCTTCTCCTTGTGCAAAGTGCGCTGAATTGTTGAACGATGCACAGTGACACCATCTGCAGCAAGATGATGTTGTAGGTCATTAAAGGTGGTCTGGGGGCAGTGGCGGGCCGTGCATTTTACACCTAGGCCTTCACTATCTTCCCAAAATGAAAACGCATTATAATAACCTCACAATGACAATCTAGGGCTATAGGTTATTGTCATTCGCCATATAATGCACCCCATATTCATAGTGAAGATAAGTTTATTCCACTCGATAAAGGTTATTTAACACGAGGCTCAACACCTATGAGACTTACAATACACTAATTGACCCGACACGACTGAAACCATAAGAATGTAACACTACGCATTATTAAACGCACATCGAGGTTTACCACGCACACTCAAATGCACAGCCCACGACCCCTGAATCTGAAACACAGACCTTATAT